>JAOTRH010356759.1:0-36320 GCA_034768845.1 Heliamphora exappendiculata | reverse complement strand
AACTAGTCTGGGAAAGTCTAAACTTTGTCACATAGTGATGTCATGAGTCCCTTAGTGTGAAGCTGTTGTTTCTAACTGTAGATTGTTGATGGCATAGTTCTACTTGTCGGGTCCTTTGAAAAGGTGTAATTAGTTGAGTAAACCCTTATCTAACCATTCCTGCAGTCGTGGGTCTCAGTCTTTAAAACTTCGTTAAACACAGACGTTGACGATACTTTGAGTCGTAATGTTGAGGAAAGGTTACCTCGCGATTCGAAGAGGCGTTAAGAGGGTTCCGTGCATTGTCCTAACCTTCTGTGAAAGCGTTGGAGCTCAATAATGTACTATCCTGACGTTCATCGTAGTTGCTCACAGATCTACGGGGTAGGATTTTGAAGATTACCGGGCAAAAACATACGTGGAGTTCAATAAGGATGGCCAGCCCAATTTTTATCGATTTCAAAGAAGATGGCTATAAGGTAGTGACTAGATATGCGTTCAGCTGAGGATTTCGAATGATACAAGCACGAAATGCCGCTGGGGTTCGAGCTTCTTAGAATGAATTCCCGAATGGTTCAAAGGTATGGGGTCATGGTTAAAGCAATCATCATTGACTCAGGTTGAGAGGTGAAAAGATTAGCAATTAATGAATATTACAAAGAGGATGCTCTTGGAATCAATATGTATAGTATTAGACCTTGAAAAAGGTATGTCTAAGCAATGGGTAGCCAAAATGGATATTTATCCTGAAATTACGTCGGCCTAACGTATTTAAGTTCAAGTATCCAAGTCAACTCCCCAGGTTGGAATTTCAAGAGTTCTCCAAATTGTTTCAGTCGGATATGGTGTCGAAGTCTGGAATGAATGGTGGTGAAGGATCTGGGCAATATCGAACGACATTGAGTTCTATGAATAGAGAGCTAGTTCAAGGATGATGGCGTGCATTGAAGGGCAGTCAAAGCTGAAGGCATGACTTAGCCAAGGAAAACTTCAAAGATAATGGTATTTTCTAGGAGAAATTTCCCGATAGGGTTACCAATCAGACTTGGGTGTAGAAAGATTACCTACGAATGATACAGGGTAACATTGTTGAGGACGGGTGCTATTAGAAGGAAAGATAAGCAAAGAACTATAACCGGTATAGAAGTTGATACAAGGGATTTGGGAAAAGAAACTCGTAAGGGTGAAGTTATGAAATTTTTAACAGTGTTTTCTCAAAACTTAAGCTACTCCTAGGGCGTTATTATCTAGGGGTTAGTTAACTTATCTGTGGCTTGATCATCTATCAGCTATCCTAAGAGAGTTTTGAGATTCGTGGGTTATCTCGATTATTAATTGTTTTCATGTTTTTGGGATATTGTAGATTTAGTTTGAGATTATGAGATAGCTTATGATTTTGAGATAGTTTATAAAGAATTTAACAACGAATACTTACATTTCATTTAAACACCTAACTGGTACAAGATTCTTAAAAAGTTCACATAGCACACACACAATCTTTAAACAAAAAGAAAAGCATAACGCCTAGCATACTAAAGCCTAAACAAACAAACGCAAATAAAAGTGGCGAACAATTGTCTCGCGTTCCCAAGTCGCTTCATAGATGCCGTAGCAGCACCACTGCACTTCCACATGCCAGAAGCCCTCCGGCCCCATACGAGTCCTGTTGATAATGACAATTGGTATCTCCAGGTATGTTTCTGGATCGTTAAAGTCGATTGCGGGGTTGCCCGAGTTGATCATTCCTCTTCTATCCGTTGGTTTCTGTGTCTGCATCCACTTTGCATCCATCTTGTCCCCTAATAGCCTTTTCAATCCCGGCGGTACCTTCAGACGGTAGGTGATTTCATCACATCTCTTCAATACCCTTAGCGGACCCATGTATCTCGGAAAAGACTTAGGCTTTTTCCACTTCCACGTCCTTTCGGGGAATACCCTCGTTTACACTCGCTCTCCAATATGGTAGTCTTTGTAGTAGTTTTGGCGGCTCCAGTAGATTACTGCATTCGTTGCTTCATCAACTTCTGGCTCTGGTGGCGACGCCTCTAGCGAATTATAAAAGAAGGCGATGGCTCTCTCCTCGTTCTCGTCGTCGTCCTCAAGTCCCTCCTCATCATCTACTTCGAAGTTTACTTGGTCCCCTACCACATTAGGTTCTTCATTTGCACCTACTTCCTCGACCTCACTTTCTCCCTGAGCTGGCCACTCATCTAGGAACATCCATGCTAACAAAAATATGTATGTTGGGTCTTGCTCTTCGGCAGGTTCTTTCTCTGGGTCTGATTCCTCTAGTTCCGATGCTACCCACTGTTTCCCGGCTGGTTCTGCGTCGGACGCCATCTTAAGAAAGAAAGATAGAGAAAATCTTAAGGTAAAGATTTTAAGTTGTTAAAATTATACGTGATAACTTAATAGTACAGACACTCTACAGAGTTTTTCTACGCTACAGAACTCGCGATCTCCCACTTCTCAAGGCCTGAAGGTTCACTAAACCTAGGCTCTAACACCAACTGTGACACCCCGTTCCCTGGGTACGTCGGGACATATATAACTAGAAATAGGGGACATATTCTAGCCGAATGTTCATAAATAGTTAAGGTAATTATTACATCATTAACAGTTCAAAGATTGTTCAAATACTTAATAAGTACAGTCATCCAGAAAGCTTAACAAAAGTTACATTATGTCCGTGAAAAATTGAATAAAAGATCAACAATAAGTAGTCTACGTCTTCAAACTGCGTCGTTGGAATTATCATGTTCCTGCCACACTCCCCCTTCTTCAAAGTCTCCTTTCTTAACAAACGCGCCTTCCTCGAAACGTTCTTCTTCTTCACTTGTGGCATAAATGCCATGAGCTGGAGCCCAGAAACAAATTTCCTAAACCGTCTAACAAACTCACGACAAGATATTCTATAATACATATCATATAACACCCAATGCAAAGCTAAGGGAATAGAAATATAGGCAAATTATCATATTCAACAGGATGAGCACGTATATGAACAGGAGTGTGGGTGTGTGATGCTGATGGATGCAATGCAAATGCTCAATCCTAAGCACTTCCAGAATAGTACCATGAATTCCACGCAGGGAATTACAAAGTAGACTTAATGGCTTTTCTCACTTAACCTATCCTAGCCATGTTGCGAAAGGTAAACGCCCGCCTTGGCTGCATGCCTCAATCGTTTTACTCAATGGCAACGGCGTGGGGAGGGGGGGGGGGTCAACCAATTTTATCCATCCTTATCCAGACCAGCCGATCCCACATTAAGTACTAGGATGCTCGTTAAGTGTTCAACCCAAAGTCTAAATAAAACTAGTGACTATCCCATGGTGCCTAAATCCTCCTTTCATAATAAAACCTCCAATTCAATATCGCATCTGGCAACTAGGGATGCCCTAGATCCACAACCACGGTACAACGATTTCCATGTCACCCAACCCAATTTGAAAGACACGAAAGGACTCCGATAATCCAAGATGCAACATGTGAATGTTCATGGGGTGCAACATGTTTCTTGTGTGCAATTTATCATGGCATGGCGTATAAACATGGTAAGGCACATGGTACAACTTGCTAAAGCATCAAGTATATAAGCGTGTAAAGCATGTCCACAACTTAAGCAATATAGATTCGAACCATTGGCATGAGTTCATCTCATTAAAAGCATCATTTTCTTACACTAATTGCTCACAAAGTTTATATAGGGCTCACATACTCAAGTCTCATAAGCAACACCTTATCCGAGCACTTAGCCAATTTTAGGTAAAAGTCTAATTGCTAGTTTTAAAGTTTCGACAGTGTTTTAAAATACTTACACATAGATTTAATTTCTGAAATTTTAACCCCAATTAGATAAAAATATTTTCTATAACTTTCATATTTATCACCAGGGACGGTTCCTAAAGTTAAAAGGTCATTTATTTTATTTTAGTAAAAACGATTCAGCAGTTTACAGAGAAATACATAGGAATTGAGCATCTGTTGGATACTATTTTGGGGCATCAATTCAAGGACTATGGCTCTGATTTTTTGTGAGGTTCTAGTTTAAGGTGTCCCCTACAAGTTCCATGTTTTGAGTTAGGACAAGTTATTTGGAAAAAGTTTGGAAATTCGGCCAATTTATAAAAAGGGTTCAGTCAGCCTAAAAAGGGTCTGCAGAGTGTGTTTTTTACAGAGAAGGTTTAAAACTTTTAGGATATCATCCGAGGGTAATTTGGGATAATTTTTGCTCAGTAACTAGTTTAATATATTAGCTACAAAGTTCATGTTTACAATTTTGTATTTGGCTTCAAAAAGATTAGGTTTTAAGTCTCACAAAAAGGTGTGATAGAGAGGTCTATCAGTCACTGAACCTTAACAGAGACTTTGGGAAGTGTTTTGACCCATCAAGACTTCATATTTTTTGGTCATTTTTGGTGAACAGAAGGAAAAATGTATCCTCTACAATGTTTATGTTTTGATCTAAGCTCGGTTCTCACTTTAAGTTAGGATTTTTAGGTCTGCAACTCAGAGTGGTCAAGATTTGACACTCTATAGCAAAAATGAGATATCTGGAGTTCTACCTAACGAAATCACTCCAAACCAATTTTGTAGAAAAGATAACTCAAAACTCTAGATAAAGACAGAAAAATCACTTTAAGAACATTTTTCTACATTTAGTTATGATTATTTCAAGTAGGTGGAAGAAAGTGAGTAAGTCGAGAAAATCAGTCTACTTAGGATTTTGGTTGCTTAGCTTATGTTGTGTACATTTTTGACATATTTTCTTTACATGCATGTTAGAAGCTCACATAAACCGAAACTCCAGAAAATGTTTAGGCCATAAAAATCAAAGATACACATATAAAAATACATATAAAGTTTACTCATACATAAACAGTCTCTGAATAACTCCTACGACGTCTTTTTGATTCATTCTTTGTTTTATTTTGTGAGGGTTTGTTATAGAGATGGATTGAGAGGTATCTTGGGGGAGAATATCAGAGAGTTTGAAGGAGTTGCTTACCTTATCTGAAGCTCAAAATGTTGAAGAGAAGTCGGACTTAACTTTAATGCTCACACCTTGAACTCCCTAGCCTCTCATTCCTTCCTTCTTTCTTCTTCTCTTCTTCTCTTTTTCTTCCCTTGAGAACACATAGCAAAATTTTGGGAAACTCTCTCTCTCACCTCTCAGCCGAATGTGTATGAAGGGGAAGGGTGTTTGGCTTGATTGTTTTTATAGAAAATGATAAATGAGACATAATTATTATGTGTAAAAAAATTTTTGAATTTTCTAATTCTTCATTGGTTGCATGGGGTGGTGGCCTCTTTTTGAGAAATGCATATATGATATGTTGGAGGTGGGAAAGCCAACTGGGGTCTGTTTGGGCAGACCAAAATCTGAATTTGCATTAAATTAGGGTTTTAAAATGTATTTTGTTGCAATTTTTTTGTATATGAATGCTTAAAATATTAATTTTATGTACCTAAACCTACTAAAACATATTATATTAATGTATTTATAATTAATTTGTTCTTTTCATGATTTATCATAATTTTGAGAGCAATCAAATAAATAAGTGTAGACTTTTAAGTTAAATTAAGCTAGTTTAACTAGAATTGACTTTTTGACTTATTTATTGTGTAGAGACTTTAGATAATTATTTGTTTGCTTATATTGATCTATATTATTATATCAGCATATATATTACTTATATAAAAAGTGTTGGGTCAAAATAATGCTTAATTCATACATTATTTTCTCATTTTAAGCTTAAAAAGGCAAAAAGTAACTTTTTGAGCACAATTTCCTAGGTGGCCGGCCATGCAAGGGCATTTTGGTCATTTTTATTGTTGTTTTATATTTATTAATTAATTGTGTATAAATATATGATTTTGAGTGTTCATGTGTCAAATTTTGAATTTTTAGGACTTTTTACTATACTAGGGGCAAAATGATCATTTTACCTTAGTTATGGGAATTTTTGATTTTAAATTTAATATTTTATGTTATTTACTTAATTAAAGCTGTTCTGAGATTTTTCTAAGTGTTAGGGCTTTTCCTCTGAGTTTTTGGTCTCTTTTAGGATTTTTGAGTCTTAATTAGGGTTTCGTGTTACTTTGGGTTTTCGGGCTAATTAGGGTTCCTCTTATTTATGTAGCAACCTAGGTTCTCATTATCTATCCGTCGCTAATACTAGGATTTGGGCTTAGATCGTTCCGCGAGTAGTTACAGTTCGGACTGTTACAACTAGAATTTAGGTCGGCTCGTTACAATCTAGGTGGTTACTACTAAGGTTTGAACCGATGTGTTACAACTACGATTCTTGTGTTGTTCAAAACCCTGACTAGTCAACTGTAGGATTGGTGGAAACCCTGACTGTAGAGATAAAATTTTGGGCTAGGGTTTACATAATTGCATATATATAGGGTTACAATAGGAACTTGTGGAGTAATTATGACTTGAGCTCCTAATGTAATTATGAAAATTTACCTCAACCTAAAAGTAATTTCATAAAACATTAATTATAATTCATTCTACTAAAAAATTATAATTGTACTCCCAACCATATTCTCAAAACCGAATATTTGAGTTCCTTCTATTAAATGCTTATTTATTTTTTCCACGTTAAAATTCTCGATACCTACCGACTAAATTAAATTACTGACAATTATATTTAATCGGTTTCTTAAATAAATTTCTTAAATCTTTCCGCTTAACTTATTTGATTGCCGAATAATTAAATTCATCTATAAGATTTGACTCGGTTGAAACTTATAAGCTTTTTAAAGGGGGTATCGTCAATTCTGATTTTTTGGAACGTAAATTCCGTTAATTGTTAATATTTACCATATAATTAATATAATTATCCAACTCACCTGAATTATAGACTCGTAAAAGATCGCACCCTTTAATAAATCAAAATAATAAATATTAAATATACATAAATAATTAATTATTTTGGGATTAAGAGTATAAACACTCATAATAACTATAGGATGTGAATTAATTTATATAGCTAGTATAAAATTAATTACCTCAACGTGATCTTGTTCAATACACACGAAGTGTACTAGCATAGCGAGTTGAAACAATAGACAACGCTATTATCTGTTCCCCGCAACCAAGACATGGCTACTAAAACTCTGCGCTATGGCCGTAGTAATAGTGTGTCCAATTCCATTTAAGCCGTGAGCCGAAAACTTATATTCTGCAAGAACCGATAATCTGGTCTTCCATGTGTAAGTCGAACTCTACACACTAGATTAAATACTGTGCAGAATAAAAAATACAAATGCATAATATTAAATAAATAATGAAACCGCATACATTGCTCATTAAGATTATCATAAAATAAAAAAATAATTTTATTAATAAAATTAAATACTAAAACAAAAAAATCATGATTTTTAGTATACAATCCTGACAGTTGGGGGCTGACCTTCACCTGATCAGCCTATGCCCATTCAGGTTTTCAATAACCTTAGGCTCTTCATCGTTGGGGGCTGACCTTTGGTTGATCTGCCCATGCCTGTTCTTGTTTCTCATGCCCGTTCAGATTTTCAATAACCTTAGGCCCTTCATCCTTGGGGGCTGACCTTTGGTTGATCAGCCCATATATGTTCAGGTTTTCAATAACCTCAAGCGTGTGGCTTTGCCGCTACATGGAGGCCGATCTTTCCCTCTAGGGCCTATCATTCTTTTAGAGAAGAAGAAAAAAGGCCTGCAAAGGCAAAGTGTAGAAGAGAATACGCTAAAATAAAATAAATTATGATTTTTTTTAATTAAAATTACCAACTACTTTTGGGAGCTCAGTACTCCTTAGGTATTTGAGTTCTCATCTCCATCATTTCTCTTGGGTCCTTATAGATTTTTTATCCCTCGAGTTGCCCCTCATTTCCAAGGCTGCGAATTATTGCCTGTGTAACTTGTCCAAGGAGAATGAGTTAAGATCATCATATTGTGTACATGTGAGCAGAAGGAAATCAAACAGATCATAATATTATTGGAGCATGATTTTTGTAAACGTTCTCTAATTGGGGACTCAACCCAATTGTTCCCTTCAATTTACTGGCACGATATCCAGAGAAAATAATGTAGCAAACTCATTCTCAATAATACCATAAAATTGTAATAACTCGTATTCCCAAAACTAATATAAATGAAAATATGAACCAAAGTTAGTCAATATGTTACCTATGGAAGGAAACTCGAAACTTAACACCCTAGAGAAGATCTAAACTAAACTTATAATTTTCTTGAACCCGAGAATTGAGATAGGCACAACTTAGTGTTGGTTTAAAGTTATAAAATTGGGAGCCCAAGTGCTTAAGCCCAATAAAGAAAGAAATAAAAAGTTTGGCCCAAATGTTAGTTAAGGTTTATTTCTTTACTAAAACCCAAACACACACAAGGCCCAAGTAGGAAGATTGACCCAACTCAAATAAGTCCCAAATTATTTAATTTAGGCCCATAAAAATTTAAAATAAAAAAAAAGTACATGAATCAAGCCCAATTTAAAAATAAAAGAAATGTCCAAATTTAATTCTTTTGGCCCAAAATTTTAAATTTAAGAATTATGAAATACAAAAATAAATTATTTTTTAAAAAAAGGGGGAGAACCCCATGTGACCGGCCACATGGGAAAGTGTGCCCAAAAAGTACATCTTTTGTACTTTTGTCAAATCTTGAGAATTTGTCTTGGGAACATGCATTTTTATACTTCATTGGGACTTTTTCAGTATAAATGGAGCCGTTTTGGATAGTTTTAATATATTTAAATTCTACAAAATTAATTATAAAATAAAATCTTAATTCTAGAGAATTAAGTAAATCACATACCTGATCACTTTTTGTGTCAAATTATTTTTCCGGACAGTTTGGACACTTTTCTACTTCTTTTAGCCGAAAGAGTTTTAATCAGCTAAAATCTCCCAACTTCTCACCATTTCATCTCTTGACAATGCATCAACATACAAGGCTATAATTATAAATTAGTCCCTAGCCTATTCAAACTAATTACCAAATAAGTCCTTGGAAATTACACATCAAGTCTTTCTATGAGCCTATAAATAGAAAGTCATTCTCCACCATTTTTCTTTGTTCATTTCGGTCAAGGTGAGGGTTTCTAGAGAGAGAGTGAGCCTTGAAGAAGAAGAAGAAGAAGAAGAAGAAGAAGAAAGAAGAAAGAAAAAAGAAGCAAAGAAAGAAGGTTGATCCCGGAAGGGCTAAAACTTAAGTCCTAGCTTCCATTAATCAAGTATTTGAGGTAGGCACTACTAAAATCATCCTTAACCATCTTTTCTAAACCCTCTCTACAACATTTAATAAGATTTAAAGCCCTAAGAACAATGTTAGAAACAAGAGGGTTAAAAAAAAAAAGGAGATAGCCTAGTGGTGGTGGCTGGAATAACGCTTTGTGTTTTGTTTTTTTCCTATGAGTTAGACAAGTATGTTATGAGGGTGCTAGGACATCTGGAATATACTGATTTTCTACGTTAAATATCATATACGGATTCAAAAAATAAGTTAAACAAGAATAGGAACATGTTTACCGAAGAAAAACCAAGAAAGAGGCCGTTTTAACCTCTTACCCGAATTTTTCGTGGGGCCTAAAAGTGTCTTATTCAAAACCTATTTTACTGGAGCTTTATGAGGCTTTTATTAGCATGTGTGATGTTTGGTAGAACCCCAAATAAAGTCTAAGTACCCGAAATATAATTTTTACGCTTTGACGCCAAACGAGCAGAAAAACAGTCCACTTTCCCGATTTTTAAAAAATTTCAAATATTCCCCCTATGGTCAAGCTTTATCTCCAGAGCTAGATCTTTGAGTTATCTGTCATATAGAATTTATTTGGAGTGATTTAACCGGACAAGTTTTATAAAAACTCGATTTTACCAAATAGTGTTATTTTTTGACCTATTCTATTTAACGAATTTTTGCCCATATTTAGAAGCATATCTGAGCTTAGCATTCTACATGAACAATGTTCCTAACATGTATATATATCACCTCGTAAATATTTGTAGCAAAAAAATGACTCTGAGTATGCTAAAAGTATTTTACAATGAGACCAACAAATTCTAAATTTTTGGCTAATAAGGATAACCATTGCTTAGAAAGTGTTTTGATTCACATGAGTGAGTCCAAGTATTGGCAAGTGTTTGTTTGACTCCAAGGGTTAATAAAACATCATAAATAATAAGTTTTTCTTTAAAGACTAAAAAGAATAAGGTTTGAGTCCCCGAACCATTCCTTTAACGTTTGATAATAGGATATAGTGCCCAACGTTTACGTAATATTTTTTTACTTGTTAGGTACCAGGATATTATCATTGGAGATTTGAATCTTGGATCCGTTTGAGGAGGTGTTTATGTATCATTTAAATAAGGTGAGAGTGCATAAATATTATCTTGATCAATTGAACTTGTGATATATCTTTTTAAAATACCTCCATGTTTACGATTATGAAATCATGAGTTTTGAATGATAGCATGTGGTTATTTATTTTCAAATGCTATGCTATTTCAATTATGCTATCTATACTTTTTGAGGGAGCATGCGTGTGTGAAAAATGAAAAATAATTAAATTATTTTTTCGAAGTGCCAAGTTATGTAGGTGTCCGGCCTGTTATATCCCGTTAAGGAAGAATGCCCGGTATGAGTTTTTATATCCCGTTAGGAAAGGTTACTCGGTATGAGTTTTTATATCCCTTAAGGAGAGGTTTCCCCGGTAGAGGGATTATTAGCCATGAAAGGTATTATAAGCTAAGTCTCGGGTTTTGCACATATTACTTGTGCGTAATAAAGAGTGGTCCTCCTTTCGATACGTGCAAATCTGTGTTTTGATAATTGAGGTTACGATAACATTAGAACTCCCAGTCGTGAGGTAGACGACTACTTGTACACTGTTGGGTCTAGTTGAAAGTTAATAAAGTTCTGGTTGTTAAACCCTATGTTTATAAGATGACGAAATTTTATAACTTGTGAATGCGGCGTTATCGCTTTCTTGTTCAAAGTATGATGAACTATTTCTAAATGATGTTTTCCTAAACCAAGTGATTGTTTTATCATTATTCAATTGAATATTAAGTGCAATCTCTTGTAACCTTCGTAGTTGTAGATAATAGAAACTTGTAGAAGTTGGTCCATCACTGTCAAATGTTTTTTAGGCTTGGGTTCGAAGCTAGATGACATCTTTTGATATTTTGTAATGTCTTGTGAGACATGATGTAATGAAGTAAAGTTTTAGTAGTTTTTAATGTACGGGATGGAGTATCCCTTAAACTTATGTTTTTAAGTATCTATGAATGGAAGTATGTTTTTGGAAATCGATCTTTACGTGAGTATTTTTATTCTTGCCTACTCTAAGTCTTGTTTAGTTTTTTTGTGAGTTCACAAGGATGTCGTGGGATTCATGCCCCACCGCAAAGGTTGAGTACCATGCGAGAGCGGGGTGTGACAACTTTGTATTAAAGCTTTACGTCATAGATTTGGTAGACTAGTTTGAGTGTGATCTATGGTGGACGGTAGGTCTAGTGCGTTTGCTCACTGTATGTTATGTAATATGGTATAGGCCTTGGGATATCATACCCTTGTCTTTGGACATTTGATTTAACTAGCTTTGAAATTTGTTGGAAAATGCGTTCTGTAAGCATAGGTTCCTAATTGGAAGTCTAAGTGTGTTTTCAAATTGAGGAGGTAACCATTGTTGTGTTGAATTTTCTTGTTTAGTGGCCTATTCCTTTCTTTATAACTCTTAGTTGAGCTGTACTATCAAACCTTAACTCTTAGTTTATTTTATTTGATAGGGTGAAATATGGAGAATTCTAACGGAGCATCGTTTTTTCCTGACCTACTGAGCGAGGGACAATAAAAAGTGTCCCCACCCGTGGGACTAATACAACTTGAACCGGCAAACCAACCTGACCCAACTACTAGGATGGTGGAAGCGATTGGGAGACTGACTGAACAGAATGCAAAATGGATTTCATTGCAAGCTGGAAGGAATGGGAATTCTTTGGTTAAGTAGTTCAAAGACTTTGGCGCTAAGGAGTTCGTGGGAACTGTTAGTCCGACCAAAATCGAAAATTGATTGAGAGACGGTGTGTGCATCCTAGATAGACTAGGAGTGGCAGAAGACGATAAAATTGATGTTTTGACTTTCATGTTTAAGAGCGAAGCGTACAACTGGTAGGAAGCCACTGAGATGTTATTGAGAATGCCGGTGCCAAGAGCTGACCCTTTTGTACTGCAAAGGATTTTGTGGATTCACTTTGTAAAGGCTTTCGATGAATAATACAAACCTATATCCTACAAGTATGAGAAAGAGCAGGAGTTTATCAAAGTAGTGTAAGGAAGGATTAGTGTAGTTGAGTACGAAATAAAGTTCACAGAATTATCTAGGTATGCTTTTCAACTTGTACCAAACAAAGAGTTTAGGTGCAGGAGGTTTTAAAAGGGATTGGCTTTTTCGATCAAGACTTGGTTGACAGTCCTTGCGATGAACAATTATTCCAACTTACTTAACAAAGCAAAAATGATTGAGAAGGACGTGAAAGAGAGGGGAGGAAGGCGTGAGGATTTTAAGAGCCTCAAGTTCGAAAGTATCGTAATAGATAAGTCAGGAGGACATGGAGCTAGGAGGAATGCTCTACGGCCATAAACTTTTCGCAGTCAGAGTTATCAGTCGACAGCCAAGAACTTGAGGTTTAAGGGAAATCAATTGAACATAGGAGTGTCTGGTCATGTGGGAGAGGCTAAGTCAAATGCTTGTTTTAAGTGTGGAGCTACTAACCATTTTAAGAAGGATTGCCCGAAGCTTAACCAGGAGATCGTTTGTTACCGATGTGGGGAATCATGACACATAGCCCTACACTGCGGGTATGTAGAAATGCCAACACAATCCTCCATAGAAGGTAGAAGGATGGGAGATAATGAACTGAGTGGAAGCATGCAGGACTAAGGGAAGGGATCAATGGAACCACTAAGAGTCCTAAGATGAGTTTTTGCCATCACCGGACAAAATGCCCAAGCTACTCCTGATGTGGTGATAGGTACTCTTACCATTTTCAGTAGAGATGCCTATGTTTTGACAGATCTTGGATCGAAGCATTCTTTTGTATCACCTGCTTTTATAACTCAAGTAGAAACTGTAAAGATAGAACCCCTTGATTATATGATGTCAATTGCTACACCAATAGGAGAGGAAGTATTAATCAAAAGTGTGTACAGGAATTGTCCATTGAAAATAGGAGATAAAGACATAGTAGTAGACTTGATGCCTTTAAACGTAGTACGTTTTGACCTAATATTGGGGATGGACTGGTTGTCATCTTATCACACGTCGTTAGATTTTTTTTGAAAGAAAGTAGTCTTAAGATACCTGGAGAAATGGAATTTTTATCCTAAGGAGATAGGGGTAGAACACCTGTACACATTGTGTTAGCAATTAAAGTTTCAAGATTACTACAGAAGGGTTGCCATGGATTTTTGGCACATGTTGTTGTCATGGAGTTAAAAGGAAAGGAACTTTTGGAAGTGCCGGTTGTCAACAAATTTTAAGATGTGTTTCCCGAAGACCTACCAGGAATACCCCTAAACCAAGAGATAGAATTTACAATTGATTTATACCTAGGCATGATGCTTATATCCATTCCACCCTATGGGATGTCACCTGCTGAGTTACGAGAATTGAAGAAGCAATTGGAAGAATTGATGGAGAAAGATTTTATCACACCCAGTTTCTTACCTTGGGGAGCACCCTTGTTATTCGTAAAGAAAAATGATGGAACTCTAAGGATGTGTATTGACTATAGATAGTTGAATAGAGTGACCATTGAGAACAAGTATCCTTTGCCTAGGATCTGTTTGACAAGTTACAAGGAGCCAAAGTCTTTTCAAAAATTAATTTGAGATCAGGATACCATCAACTGAAGGTGAGGGAGTCGAATATTCCTAAGATTTCTTTTAGGACTCGCTATGGACATTTCGAGTTTGTTGTGATGCCTTTTGGATTGATGAACGCACCTGCTGTATTTGTGGACTTAATGAATCGAGTGTTTAGAAATCTCCTAGACCACTTTGTAATCGTGTTCATAGATGACATTTTGATATACTCTCAAAGTGAGGAAGAACACGTGGAACATTTAAAGATTACCTTGCAAACCTTGAGAGATAACATATTGTATGCGAAGTTTAGTAAGTATGAGTTTTGGTTGGATCAAGTGGCATTTTTGGGTCATATTATAATTGGGGAAGGTATTCGAGTTGACCCAATGAAAGTTGAAGCTGTGGTGAATTGGGCAAGACCAACCAGTGTGACCGATTTACGTAGCTTTTTGGGCTTAGCTAGTTATTATCGAAGGTTTATTCAAGACTTTTCTTTAATTGCAAATCCCATGACCCGATTGACCCAAAAGAATGTAAAGTTTGAGTGGCCCAACCAGTATGAATGAAGCTTTCAAGAGTTGAAGACTAGACTAGTGATAGCACATGTACTTACTCTCCCATCAAGTGGTGAAGGTTTTGTAATCTATAGTGATGCATCACATCAGGGTTTGTGAAGTGTTTTGATGCAACATGGGAAGGTCATTGCATACGCGTCTATATAGTTAAAAATTCATGAAAAGAATTATCCTACCCACGATTTGGAGTTGACCGCAATTGTATTTGCACTTAAGCTATTGAGACACTACCTATACGGAGTAACTTGTGAGATCTTTTCAGATCATCAGAGCTTGTAGTATATTTTTACTCAAAAGGAGTTAAACCTAAGACAAAGGAGGTGAATATAGTTGATTAAGGATTACGATTGAACGGTTCACTATCATCTGGGAAAGGCCAACGTAGTGGCAGATGCACTAAGTCGAAAGACATCGGGAAGTATGGCACACCTTCAAGCAGTGCAATGTAGTTATTTTCAGAGATACGATTACTCGGAACCAACCTTGCTGTAGGGAAGAATGGAGGCATATTGGAAACTCTTAGTGTAAGACCAACTTTGTTAGATCAAATTCGAGCCGCTCAATTGTTGGATAGTCAGGTGGACAAGATAAGGTCGGATGCAGATACTATGGGCAAGACAGAGTTTGAAACTCGAGAAGATGTCTTGTGGTTTGGCCATAGGTACTATGTGCCAAGTAGTAACAAGTTAAGAAAACAAAATCTATATGAGGCTCATTATTCAGCATATACTATGCACCCTAGAAGTACAAAGATGCATTGAGATTTAAAGGAGTGTTACTGGTGGAGCGGGATGAAGAAGGACGTTGCAGATTTTGTGGTAAGATGTTTGGTATGCCAACAAGTCAAGATCGAACACCAAAAGCCGAGGGAACTTTTGCAACCGTTACCTGTGCCCGAATGAAAATGGGAACATATCACTATGGACTTTGTAATCGGGTTGCCATTATAACCAAAAAGGTAATGATGCCATTTGGGTGATCGTGGATAGATTAACGAAATCAGCACACTATCTACCCATTATGATAACATTTTCTTTGGATCGATTCGCACAATTATACATTGACGAGATCGTTCATCTTCATAGAGTACTAGTTTTTATAGTGTTAGATAGATATCCACGCTTTACATTTAGATTTTGCCCAAGCTTATAAGAAGCATTTGGGACTACATTGAAGTTTAGCATGGCCTTTCATCTGCAAATCAACGACCAATCAGAGAGAACGATTCAAACCTTAGAGGATATGCTCAGAGCGTGCATGCTGGATTTTTTTGAAAGCTAGGAGGAGCACTTATCTTTGATCGAATTCACGTACAATAATAGTTTTCAATCAACGATAGGAATGGCACCCTATGAGGCGTTATATGGAAGGAAGTGTTGGAGCTCAATTTGTTGGGAGAAAGTTAGGGAAAGAAAGTTGCTAGGACCTGAAATTGTCCAAATCACTACAGATAGGATAAAGTTAATTCGAGAGAGATTGAAGCAATCACAAAACAGACAAAAAAGTTATGCAGACAACCGAAGACGTGACCTAGAGTTTGAAGTTGGAGATCACGTATTCTTAAAAATATCGCCATGGAAAGGAGTGATGAGATTTGGAAAGAAAGGAAAGTTGAGTCCTCGTTACATCGGATCATATAACATTCTCAAGAGAATGGGAAACCCTGTGTCTCAATTAGCATTACCACCGGAGTTGTCGAGACTGCACAATGTATTCCATGTCTCTATACTAAGGAAATACATACCCAACCCTTCTTATGTATTAACAATACAACATGTTGACCTACAACCCGACCTTACATATGAAGAGGAGACAACACAAATAATGGATAGGAAAGAACAAATCCTGCGGAGCAAAGTCATTCCGCTGGTGAAAGTACTATGGGAAAGTCATTCAATTGAAGAAGCTACCTAGGAATGGGAGGAGGATATGAGAAAGAAGTATCCACATCTTTTTGAATAAGGTATGTAAATTTCAAGGACAATTTATTTAAGGGGATAGATTGTAATAACCCACATTCTCGAAAATAATATAAATAAAAATGTGAATCGAAGTTAGTCAGTATGTTAGCTATGGAAGGAAATTGGGAACCAAACACCCTGGAGAAAATCTAAACTAAACTTAGAGTCTTCATGAACCCGAGAATTGGGATGGGCTAAACCTAGTGTTGGTTTAAAATTACAAAGTTGGGAGCCCAAGTTCCTAGGTCCAATAAAGAAAGAAATAGAAAGTTTGGCCTCACCCATTTCTTCACTAAAGCCCAAACACACACAAGGCCGAAGACTAAGAATGAGATTCAAGTACGAGGATTGACCCAACTTAAATAAGGTCCAAATTATTTAATTTAGGCCCACAAAAAATTTAAAAAAAGTAAGTACATGGGTCAAGCCCAATTTAAAAATAAAAGAAAGGCCCAAATTTAATTCTTTTGGCCCAAAATTTTAAATTCAAGAATTATGAAATACAAAAATAAATTATTTAAGAAAAAAGGGAGAACCCCCAAAAAGTACAACTTTTGTACTCTTGTCAAATTTAGAGGATTTGTCTTGGAAACATGTACTTTTAGAATGCATTGGGACTTTTTCAGTATAAATTGGGTAGTTTTAGATAGTTTTAATATATTTACATTCTACGAAATTAATTCTAAAATAAAATCTTAATTCTAGAGAATTAAGTAAGTCACATACCTTGATCACTTTTTGTATCAAATTATCTTCCCGGATACTTTGGACACTTTTCTACTTCCCTTTAGCTGAAAGAGTTTTAATCAGTTAAAATCTCCCAACTCCTCATCATTTCATCGGCTGACAACACATGAACCTACAAAGTTAAAATTATGAATTAGTCCTTAGCCTATTCAAACTAATTACCAAACGAGTCTTTGGAAATTACACATCAAGTCCTTCTATGAGCTTATAAATAGAAGGCATTTCTCCACATTTTTTCTTTGTTCATTTTGATCAAGGTGAGGGTTTCTAGAGAGAGAGTGAGTCTTGAAAAAGAAGAAGAAAAAAGAAGAAAAGAAAGAAGGTTGATCTCGGGAGGGCAAAAGCTTAAGTCCTTGCTTCCATCGATCAAGTTTTTGAGGGAGGCACTCCTAAAACCATCCTTAACCTTCTATTCTAAACCCTCTCTACAACATTTAATAAGATTTAAAGCCCTAAGAACAAGGTTAGAAACAAGAAGATTAAAAAAGAATCGAATAGGAGATAGCCTAGTGGAGGTGGTTGGAATAACGCCTTGTGTTTTGTTTTGTTTTTCTATGAGTTAGACAAGTATGATATGGGGGTGTTAAGACCTCTGGAATATATTGATTTTTTATGTTAAATATCATATATGAACTCGAAAAATAAGTTAAACAAGAATAGGAATAAGTCTACCGAAGAAAAACCAAGAAAAAAGCTCTTTTAACCTCTTACCAGAATTTTTCGAGGGACCTAAAAGTGTCTTCTTCAAAATCTATTTTTAATGGAGCTTAATGAGATTATTATCAACATGTGTGATTTTTGGTAAAACCCCAAATAAAGTCTAAGTACTCAAAGCATAATTTTTACGCTTTGACACCAAATGAGCAGAAAAACAGTCCACTTCTCCCATTTTTAAAAAATTCCAGAAACATCCCATATGGTCAAGCTTTATGTCTAGAGCTAAATCTTTGAGTTACCTTTCATATAAAATTTATTTGGAGAGATTTGATCAAACGATTTTCCTAAAACTCGATTTTACCAAATAGTATTGCTTTTTGGACTTATTCTATTTAATGAATTTTTTCCCTTGTTTAGAAGAATATCTGAGCTTAGATTTCTACATGAAAAATGTTCCTAATATATATATCTATCACTCCATCAATGTTTGTAGAAAAAAATGGCTCTAAGTATATTGAAAGTATTTTACAATGAGACCAACATATTCTAAAATTTTGGCTAATAAAGATAACCAATGCTAAGAAAGTGTTTTGATTGCCATGAGTGAATCCAAGCCTTGGCAAGTATTTGTTTGACTCCAAGGGCTAATAAAACATCATAAATAATAATTTTTTTAAAGGCTTAAAAGAATAAGGCTTGAACAATCAACCATAAAACCGACTTGAAAACCCGAACACGTTTGATAATAGGAGATAGTGACCAACGTTTACGTAATATTTTTTTTACTTGTTAGGCACCGAGATATTATCATTAGAGATTCGAATCTTGGATCCTTTTGAGGAGGTGTTTACGTATCATTGAAATAAAGTGAGAGTGCTTACTTATTATCTTGATTAATTGAACTTGTGATATATCTTTTTAAAATGCATCCATATTTATGATTTTAAAATCATGAGTTTTAAATGATAGCATATGGTTATTTATTTTCAAATGCTATGCTATTTCGGTTATGCTATCTATACTTTTTGAGGAAGCATGCGCGTGTGAAAAATGAATAATAATTAAGTTGTTTTTTCGAAGTGCCAAGTTATGTGGGTGTCTGACCTGTTATATGCCGTTAAGGGAGGATACCCGATATGTGTTTTTATATCCTGTTAGAGGAGGTTACGCGGTATGGGTTTTTATATCCCTTAAGGGGAGGTTTACCTGGTAAAGGGGTTATTAGCCATTAAAAGCATTACGAGCTGAGTCTCGGGTTTTGCACATACCACTTGTGCATAATAAAGAGTGATCCTCCTTCCGACACGTGCAAATCCGTGTTTTAAGAATTGAGGTTACTGTGCCGTTGGAACTCTCGATCGTGAGGTAAATGACTACTTGGACACTGTTAGGTCTAGTTAAAAGTTATTGAAGTTGTGGTCGTTAAATCCTATGTTTATAAGATGACGAAATTTTATAACTTATGAATGCGGCATTATCGCTTTTTTGTTCAAAGTATGTTGAACTATTTCTAAAATGATATTTTTCTAAATCAAGTGGTTGTTTTATCATTGTTCAATTTAATACTAAGTGCAATTTCCTGTAACCTTTGTGGTTGCAGATAACAGGAACTCGTAGAAGTTGGTGCACCATTGTCAAATGTCTTTTAGGCTTGAGTTCGAAGCTAGATGACATCTTTTGATATTTTGTAATATGTCTTGTGAGACATGATGTAATGAAGTAAAGTTTTAGTAGTTTTTGATGTACGGAATAGAGTATCCTCTGAACTTATGTTTTTAAGTATTTATGAATGAAAGTATGTTTTTGAAAATCGATCTTTGCGTGAATGTTTTTATTGTTAACTACTCTAAGTCTTGTTTAGTTTTTTGTGAGTCCACAAGGATGTTGTGGGATTCATGCCCCACCGCAGAGGTTGAGTACCTTGTGGGAGCGGGGTGTGACAAAAATAATTTAAAATTCATTACAAGATCCCCTAATAATGGCAATTTTTTTAAACATCTTGTAGAAGTTGTGCATAGAAGTCCATTGCTTTCCATCTAATGAGTTGTCAGATGAATTGAATGATAATGTTAAACTTGACGCTCTTGGTGGTATGATCAAATCTCAGCACCAGAATTCACAATGTAAAAATGTTCTCAAAAATAGAACAAACAATTTAAATTACTTCACATGAAAGTGATCAAAAGCGGTGGAGGTGAGAAGATTTATTATGTTATTTTACAATTAAGCACATCGTTTTGTTAAAAATGATGATGACCGTTTAGAACAGGTAATATAACCTTCCTCTTGTAATAATAATAGAACACGTGGGAGACAACACTCAGTGATTAGCATAATTCTCTGAAAACTTAGCCAACCACAATGACAAGAGAACCTGAATCCCAATATAATTCCAATTCCACTAGTCCTTTTGTTTTTTTGTTTTTTTTAAGTCAGTTCTGTAACTCACAAATTGGACGAATGAAGAGCTAAAACTTGAAATTAACCAGTAGGGGTATGGAAGATCCATTGACCGATTGAAAGCCACCTCTAGAGAAAAACACTTCTCTTCCAAACAATTACACTGGCTGAGGACAATAAGCTACCATTGTTACCCCATAATATAGATATTATGGCAGATTTACTGCGCAAGCCTGCAAGAGCTAGCGGAACACACTCGGCTTCGAAGTCACATGCAAGTTTAATTTCTCTAATTTTATATGTACATATAAAGCAATATGCAAGTGTGGCATAGTTTCTATTTTGTGATTCAATAGATCAAGTAGTGCACATATGAGACTAACAAACAATTAAGGAATTGTTAAAGTTTACTTCCCTGAGGTCTTTGCTGATTGATTCTGAGTGCAATAATGGTGACTCTAGGACAATGCTCATAGTTGGGGCATTTCTATTTCTTCAAACAGGTGGAGTACGCTTACGAGAACTCTTTATTTTATTATGTTCCCACAGCAGAATTGATTCTTCACTCTCAACTCCCCAAACTCAAATCTCTGGAGTGTTGTTTCTTCTTTCTTGTATCAACTGTGATTGATTCATTCAAGAAAAATAATGGGCGGCTCCACTGTTTGTTACGACCTCATAATCTTGGGGGCCTCGGGTTTCACCGGCAAGTATGTAGTTAAAGACGCTGTTAAGTTCCTCAACGCGCCATCGTCCCCACTCAAATCCCTAGCCCTCACTAGCCGTAACCCAAAAAAACTTTCTCAAGCCCCATCATGGACATTTGACTTCAACAGATGGACTGCGCTTTACTGTGCCGTTCGTCATCAAATAATAACGATACAGCCACCACCGCCGCCGCACTCTAGTGGCTCGAAAGGAGGCTGTGGAATGGATCCTAAAAGTCAATGCCCATTACGGCTTCACAGCTCTCACGGCGATTCTCGCCATTAATTATCTTGATAGGTTTCTTTTTAGCCTTCGGTTTTAGAGAGACAAGCCTTGGATGATCCAATTTGCAGCAGTGACCTGTCTCTCTTTGGCAGCAAAAGTTAAAGAAAGCTAAGTTCCTCTCCTTTTGGATCTTCAAGTGGTGGAGGGGACAAAGTACGTTTCTGAGACCAAAACGATCCAAAGAATAGAGCTATTGGTGATGTCGATTCTTCAATGGAGGATGAACCCAGTGACCCCCATTTCATTTCTTGATCGCATCACTCGGAGGCTTGGCTCAGAGATCCATCTCCGTTGGGAGTTTCTCTGGCTATGTGAGCGCCTCCTCCATTTCGTCGTCGCCGGTTAGCATAACCACAATTAACGTTCTCGATTGAAATCCCATTGACCACACACTAAGATACATATCTTTCGATCGAACAAATCTTGGTCCAGATCTGTTGGCATTGCCGTCGCCGTTCCCTTTGCCTCTCCGGTTGCCCCCTCTGCAACGATGATCTCGGATCATCTGGATCGGGCCACACAACATGGAAATCTATGTTTTTTTTAAAGAACAAATTGTTCCCACAGAGGACTCCACTGATGATGTACGATCCTTGTATGTCAAGCTCGATCCAAATGACGTGCAAAAATAGGAAGTTAGTTTTGGATGTCACTGGAGTAGTGTCGACCCAAGCCCTTCCGACAATCAAATTAGATTCATTCTAAAAGGAGAACAATGAAATTAGTATTTTAGAGAATTAGAATAGGAAGAGAAAGCTTACCTTGTGCCTCCATTTCTTTAACTTTTATATGGGGCCTTAGGTGTTGCCTTAGCCTATAAAAGTAGGTCCTACATAATTTGGTACGTCATCTGTCTAATCAGCTAAAATTTATGTAACAAAATATCTACTCATTAGTGTTAGATTGGGAAAAAGGAAGAGTGGGCTTCAAATTCGAAGTTTCTTAAGTTTGACAGGCTATTATCGTCAGTTTAAAAAGGAATTCTTTAGACTTGTTACACCAATGACGTGTAGTATGCGAAAGGAGATCAAAATTGTATGGAGTATTTGGGTAACTACGACTTCAGATTGTAGACTCACCCAGGCAAGGCTAATGTAGCGGTAGATACCCTCAGCAAGAAACCCTTAAGTTCCTTAGCTCTTGTTGTCGTTCAAGAATGGAGGACATTTAGAGATGTTGGCGAGTATGACCTAAACCTTGGTGAGGTTGATGACCATGCAACTCTACTTAGAGTAGTTTCTTGACTTACACTCATTAACCATTTTATAGGGGCCTAGCAGCTCGACCGTGAGACTCGAAGGTTTAGGGGTCGTATTACGTGTGGCAAAGATGTCAAGGGATGGACCATCTAGTCTGATTAGAGTCTTATAGGAAGGTTATTTGTGCCTGAGTCTTTTTGTAAGGAGGAGTTACGTGAGTACTATTATTCTCAATTTGCTGTATATTCAGGTGACACTAAAATGTATCACGACTTGCGTTGCCAATTCTAGTGGAAACAGATGAAAAGGGGACGAGGCATTGTTCATTTTCAGATGTCTTATGTGTCAACAAGTAAGGGTAGAGCATTACGGACGAGTCTACACTTTAGCACTGCTTTTCACCCTTGACTCGATAGCCAGTTAGAGCATGTCATTCAAATTTTAGAAAATGTGTTATATCCACTTAGCCTTACTCGACTCAAGGGAGGATTACCTGCCGTCAACTGAGTTACATATAAAAATAGTTATCAATGGTGCACGATGTGTTTCATTTTTTGATGCTATGTAAATATGAGCTCGATCTGTCACATGATCTTGATTGGTCTGAGTTGCGGATAGAGGATAACGCTACCTACGAAGAGCTGCTGGTGAAAATCCTAGACACTAGAGAGCAAGTGTTACGAGGAAAGAATCTTTTTTACGACAAAGTGTTATGCCGCCACCATGGTATGGAGAAAACTACGTGAGAGCGAGTGTCACGCCCCAAAACCTGGGTCACATGAACCACCCAACAAAAACCCGTTTTATGATTGCAAGATTCACCGAAAACACCCGACCCCAAACGGGTTCAAGAACGTAAGGCAAAGACGAAGTCAAAACCTTTGAAAAACGCATATGCGAGAGTTTATTTTAGATAAAAGAAGCACCTAAAAGAATAAGATCAAGGTCCCTAAGAGCCAAGGGTTAAAACAAAACAATCAAAATTTTCAAAGTTTTTGTCCAGACTGCTCGATTGGTTAAAAGACCGCTCGAGCGGTCTTTGCCTGTACACTATTTTTTCTTTAGTCTGTAAAACAACCGAGAGCGTGTTTTGACCGCTCGATAGACCGCTCGAGCAGTCCATCGAGCGGTCTAGCTCTGGGCCAATTTTCAAAACACAACTTTTGAAATTCAACACTTAACCATTTTTCAACCTTTTTGAAACCCCTCAAAGCATAACCAAGCAATGTAGAACATGCTAAAACAAGGTTCAAAGCCTTCCCCGAGGCACATGGTTTGATATTAAACATTAAACCAACCGAAAATGATTTTTTACAACATCGAAACGATCCCACCCGAACACCATTTCATATAACAAATAAATTTAACACAACCACCCAAGGTTCCTCTCATCCACATACAATATTCATACATTGGTATCATGGCCTTAAGGCTTACAAAACTTATACTTTCAAGTACAAAACATGGTACAAAGATTACATGATCCAACAACAAAACCTGTATAAACTATCAAACAACAAAAACTAAGGGTTTTTCTTTCTGCCACCTCCGGGGCTCCACAAGATCAAGCTACATGATCATTTCACCTAAAAGGTTGTAAATCCAACAACATGAGCCGAAACCCAATAGGAACAGACTATTATGAATTAAAAGTATAACATGCAATTACAGATTATATAAACAACTCGACTACACAAGTCTCAAAATGGTTTTTCATCCTCAAAACCACAAGTTTTCATATAATCCAATAACGTCCAATAGTTCAATATACATAAACATCACGTTAGTTCCAGCCAGGTTTCCACAACTATCAATGATTCTTATGTACGGACCCTGTCGCCCCGGGGACAAAGGTAACAATCATAGACTTTCACCCATTAACCTAGTACCGGGGCATCCAATAACCCGCTAGATAATGACAAGTTCTATACATTGCTACAACAACACATGCCTCCCAATGGGGCAATCACTTCATTTACAGGGATTAACCTGAAGGAACGAAGCACCTATCTTGTGCAAATTTTTGGACTTTCACTGAGAAGCAATTAAGGCCCACATTAAACACATTGTTACACTACATCTATTGAATCATTAAAAAGGTACACAACACGATTATCGAAATATTTGTACACACATAGCCATATACAAAATGTTTAAAGGCACACAGCAACAACCATCGAGACGTTTGTACGCACACAGTAATATACAAAATGCCAAAAGGCACACAGCTACATCATTCATATAACAATGGAAAAATTAACCAACATTCTCAAAATGTGTTCCTCCCTCTCTACCAAATCGTTTAAACCAAGGCTTAACCCCAAGGGTTAGCTCCAAACATCAAAAATCATATTTTCGCAACATACTCATAACTCCTTTCGATTTTTAAAACTCATCTTTTTGAGAATCACGTACACATACGTCTACCAACTTTGTAATAAACCATAGGATAGCAAAATATGCTTTTCATCCAACCAAACAAGGTTTAAACACAACCAAAGCTAGAGAGAAGTCTAGGGTTTTTATCTTTCTATTAAGAGTGAGAAAAAAGCTTACACAACAAGCTTGGATCCAAAAACCAATGCCACCCATGCACTTTATATAACCCACGCCAGAAAGATCGCTCGAGCGGTCTATAGACCAATCGAGCGATCTTACCCAGAAATGTATAAAACATATAGAAACATATCCAAGTTTTCTGCCACAATGCCTAAATAGGACTGGGATTGAAACCAACATACATAACTAAGCCAACAAATGTATAAAACATATAGAAATATACTTTTTTATAACAACTAAAGTAATATACAACACGTTGAGAGTATATATTACAAAATTAAAAGGAACCGGGTCTCACAACAAGAATCCGAGGTCCGATCAAAGTATCCGGAGTTGTGTAAGTTTTGACAAGCGATGAATTTCGGGGACAAAATTTCCTAAGTCTCGATGGTTGTTGATGTGTGCCTTTAAACATATAGAGACGTTTGTATGCAAACACCCCATCCCCTTCTCTTGTTTTTTTTTCCTTTGTTCCTTGGGAGAAAATTCTAAAAGGATTGGGAGAAAGAGAGCTAGACAAAAAAAAGTGACGCCTAACACCCCACCTCACCCCACCCCACTTGACGCCCACTTCCCCTCCCCCTTCCATTGTCTTCTTGATTCTTCATATCCATGGAAGTAAACTTGAGGACCAAACCCTAATCTTCTCTCTAGAAATCGACCAAGCTCCACTCAAAGTTGGGTGCTATCGCTTGGGATTCGAGAACTACGATACAAGATCATTGCTTTAGACCATCTTGAAGCCAAACCCTAGAATTGCGAATTTTGGCAAAATTTCAAGCTATGGAGCTCCATGAGGGAGTATTTTGACTAGATTTGATGTAAGTAGGATGATATGTGTTAAATTTTATGCAAATCACATGAAAACTCTAAAATTTTGAGAGAATCACTAAAACCCTAGTTAACTCATGAGTTGTTTGATTTGATTTTAAGTTAATTTAGATGCAAGGATGAAAATTAAAGTACGTAATGGGAGCTATGAGCTATGTAACTTAGTAATTTGAAATTGTTGAATTGAACTAGGAAGTTAACTTGAAATTTTGGGGAAATTTATGAAACCCTAGCTAAATACATGCTCTAAAGATTTGATTACATGTAAATTGGATGAATGATTTGAATATGGGCATTTAGTGAGTTAGTTGAGCCTTGTAGCTTGTTGATTTAAGATTGGAAGCACAAATTAAGAATCTAATTATTGATTTAAGATTTGAAGCATAAATTAACTTGATTTTGGAATATTTAATTTGATTTCATATTAATTTGAATAAAGTGATAAAATTGGAGCATTTGTGAATAACATAAGGCTTGTAACTTGAAATCATAGGGTTCTTGGATTGTATTAATATGTTAAATGGAAGATTTGGGAGCTTGGAGATCGAATTTCTAACTTGTGCTTTGAAAAGAGTTGGGCCATCATTTTAATTGGGCCTTTAATCCTACTTGGATTTTTCTTTGTGTTTTGCGTCTTATGTGTATTTGGGTCTTGATTATATTTTGGCCTATTTAAATCTTGGGCTTCTAAAAAAAATTAGAGTTTGAACTTCGTAAAATATTATCTTGGGCTTGATAAAATATTATCTTCGGCTTTCAATTAATTCTAGATTTTTAATGGATTTTGGATTTTGTTATTAATGTTGGGCCTTACTTTGTTTTGGGTTTTATGGGGTTGGACATTTTTATTTAATTATAGGCCAATTGGGCCTTATGGATAAGTTTGGCCTCTATTTGTTCGTGGGCCATTTGGGCCATATAGAAAGCTTGGGCCTTTATTTGGTTGTGAGTTTTATGGTATGTGAGGCTCGGTTCCTTTATATTTTGTAATATTTTATCGACGCGTTATAAAATGCATAAGGTTATTATAAAATAGTTTATTTCTACGTGATATATGCATGTTGTGGCTTAGAAATGCATGATAGAACTAATTCCGAACCGTTTGGACATTGTAGTGCAAAAATTGTTTTTTCTAGGCATGACCGCTCGATCGGTCCTGAGACCGATCGATCCGTCTATCGGGGTTAAGTGCGCGTGGGAAAAATCAAAACCTTGGTTTTTGGTCCATAGCTTCTAAAACAAGTTTTTCTTCCTTCTCTCTAGACTTTTTCTTACTCTAGGTTTGATTTTTGCCGTTGCGAGAGTGGAATGGTGTTGTACACATTGAGGGCTTCGCATCCATCAGAACGGAATCTCATTTCGGTGAAGTTGGTGGAAAGTTAAAGTGTCGAGTTTCTAACTCCATACGATAGGATTCTAGACTATCTTACTTTAAAATGGTGTTATATGTAATTATACGCATTTTTATCATGTTTAAATACTGAAAATGTTGGATTATGATATTAAACCTCGTTTAGTTGGTTAAAAATCTTGTTTTGAGCTTGTGAGGTTTATTACAAAGTTGGTAGATACATGTATATAAGGTTTCATGAATATGTGTTTTGAAAATCGGAGAAAATTATGTGAACATTGCAAAAACATGGATTTTTGTGTTTAGAGCTAACCCTTGGGGTTGAGCATGGGTTTTTAAAATGTTTGATAGAATTGAGGATAGCTTTGTGCAAAAATATTGATTTACTTCCATGATTTTAGTTGGGTTCGCTGTGTGCCTTGAATCGAATTAGTGGTTAAGCTGCATTTTATGATTTGGTAAATGTACTGTAACAATGTGGTGGATGTGGGACTCAATTTCTCCGCAGTGAAAGTCCAAAAATTTGTGCAAATAGGTGCTTCACTCCATCGGGTTAATCCCCGAAAATGAAGTGGTTACCCCAATGGGAGGCAGTTTTTGTTGTGGCAAGGTATAAAACTTTTCATTGCCTAGCGGACCATTGGATGCCCCGAACCTAGGTCAATAGATGAAAGTCTATATTTTCTACCATTATTTTTGGTGCGACAATGTCAGTACGTGTAAATCATTATAGTTGTGTAAATCCCTTTTGGCTTGAAAACCTTGTGGAGAACTAAAATGATTCTTGTAGTATTTTCAAATTGTGAGACGTCATTGAGTTATATGAACAATCATGGTTTTGAAGGAAAATCGTTTTAAAGGCTTGTGTGATTGAGTTGTTCATATAATTGGTAATTACATGATATACTTTTAATTATTGCTAGTCTATTCCTATTGGGCTTCCTCTCGCGTTGTTGGATTTAAACAATCTCATGTGATCCTGAATATGTGGCTTGAGGTGGTGAAGTTCGGAGGGAGATGGCGGATTAGAAAACTTGTAGTTTTCTTATTTTTGGTTATTTGGAATCATGTAATTGTTGTAATACGCTTTGCACATAATAGCATATGTTTTGTAAATCTCAAAGTTGTGGTTCTAATGCATGTATGCTTGTATAAGAACGAGAGAAACCTTGGGTGGTTGTATTAGTTTCATTGTAGTTCGAAACTATTTTTGATTGGGTGAGTCAAATGTTATTTAAATGGTTTTTAGTTGATTTATTGTTTAATTTCAACTGACATGTGTCGAGAGAGGTTTCGGATCAAGTTTTTGGCACTTCTAAAGTTATTCCATTTTACCTTAATTGTGTTGAAAAAGCTATAATATTTTTTGTGTTGGATTACAAAGGTTTGGCTTTTGAGAAATAGTTTAAGACTAGACTGCTCGGTAGACCTATCGATTGGTCTATCGGGCAGTCTTCCGCATGCCTCGGTTGTTTGACAAGCTTAAAGAAAACAGTGTATTGTTAAAGACCGCTCAATCGGTCTAGGAAGACTTTGGAAAATCTTGTGTTTTTGTTTTAAAAACTTGGCTCTCGGGACATTGACCTTATTCTTTTGGATTACTCTTTTACTTAAAATAAACCATTAGAAATTGCGTTTTTCAAAGGTTTTCAATTCATGTTCGGGTGAGATTCTTTGATCCGTTTGGGCTCGAGTGTTTTCGGTTGATCTTGGTTTCACAAATGATTTTTCTTGGGTGGTTCACGTGACTAGGTTTTTGGGGCATGACATGGCAATTTAGGCCTTATTAAATTTTGGGCTTATGGGTACTTGGGCCATATGGTGACTTTGGTTATATTTAATTTGGGCCTTTCTATATTTTAGATCTTCCTTTTTAGTTTTGGGTCTTAGACCATTAAGTTCTCAAGTAAACCTATTTCTTCTACATACCTTGTGTTCTAGAGTTTTACGAGTCCTAAAAGAATCTATTGCGTCTATTAATGTTCTATTGTACTATTCAAAAATACGGGGTATTACAACCTATCCCTTAAATAAATTTCGTTCTCAAAATTATGAGTGTACATCTATTTTCATGAAAAAGATTGAGGATGATTGGTGCATTTAGTAACTTCTCTTTATGATTTTAAAAGTATAAGAGTATCTTAGATAAAGGATGGGTCACACTCCTCTTTCTCTCCTAATGCAAAAACTCTAGAGGCGGTAGGTGCACCTAATGTTTCTGGTCCTTTTATAACCCTCAGTCTTGACTGCTGCTGATGTGAAGATCCCAAGCCCTTGTTTGAAAATTGATGATAATCGGTAGCTTGAGTGTTGGGGTTATGGTGTTGCTGCCATCGTGGACAATCACGAGCCACGTGCTTTATTTATTTATTTTTTTCTTTTGATTATTTTATTGGTGTTTTGTAGAGATTCTCATATATATATATATATATATATATATATATATATATATACTAAAACTTTTATTGGAGGATAAGAGTGTTTGTATCTTGGCTTAATATTATTTTGCCTATAATTATAACATTAAATTTATTTATTTATTTAGCTATTAGTTTATTCATACCTACTACTACTACTACTACTACTACTACTATTATTATTATTATTATTATTATTATTATTATTATTATTAATTTATTTTATTTTATTTTATTTATTTATTTATTTATTTGGTGTTAATTAGATAACTCTCGGGGTGGGAGATCGTTGGCGACTCTCGTTGGCTATATAACTGTTGCTATTCTTATATCTAAAAAGCGAGTCCTTAAAATCTACCCCCCTTAAAATAAATTTCGTCCCCGAAATTTTTTATCGTACCTTCATTCGTAAACAACTGTGGGCAGTTGACTCGCATGGCGTTTTTGCGTTCCCAAGTTGATTCTTCGATTCCTCGATGTCTACATAACACGCGTACTAGCGGAATAGTCTTTCCTCTAAGCACTTTGTCGTGACGGTCAAGGATCTTCACCGGTCTTTCTTCGAAAGTCGCGTCTTTGTCGATTTGGAGCTCCTCCCAGTTGAGGGTGTGGGTCGGATCAGGTTCGTACTTCCGCAGCATCAAGACGTGGAATACATTGTGAACATCTGCAAGCTAAGGCGGCAAGGCTAAGCGATAGGCGACTGCTCCCACTATGGCTTGGATTTCAAACGGGCCAATATACCTAGGTGATAGCTTTCTTTTCTTTCCGAATCGAATCACTCCTCGTCACAGCTGGATTTTGAGAAACACGTGGCCTCCTACGTTGAATTCCAGAGGTCTCCTTCGTTGGTTGGCGTAGCTTTTCTGTCAACTCTGAGCGGTGGAAAGACGCTGTCGAACCAATTTGATCTTCTTGGTGGTCTCAAGCACGATGTCTGGTCCTAACAAACTGGTTTCTCCGATCTCTGTCCAACACAAGGGCGACCTGCACGGTCGGCCGTAGAGCGCTTCGTATGGTGGCATACCAATACTGGCTTGGTAGATGTTGTTGTAAGCGAACTCAACAAGCGATAGGTGCTTCTCCCAACTTCCTTTGAAATCCATGATGCAAGCTCTCAGCATGTCTTCTAACGTCTGAATGGTGCGTTCAGATTGTTCATCGGTCTGAGGGTGAAAGGCTGTGCTGAAGCAAAGCTTTGTTCCCAAAGCTGCTTGTAAACTATGCCAAAATCGTGATGTAAAATGGGGTCTCGATCAGAAACGATAGAAGTTGGAATCCCGTGCAAGCGGACTATCTCTCGAATGTACTTCTGGCTTAAGGTTTCTAAGGTGTCGGAGGGTCCAACTGGCAAGAAGTGCACGGTCTTGGTTAGGCGATCCACAATAACCCAGACCCCGTCATGTGCCTGAGGTGATCTTGGTAACTCGGTGATGAAGTCCATCGTAATGTGCTCCCATTTCCATTCTGGTATCTCCAACGGCTGTAGGCTTCCTCCTGGCTTCTGATGTCCGCCTTTGATTTGCTGACATGTGAGGCATCTGGCGACGTAGTCTGCGACATCTTTCTTCATACTGCTCTACCAATACTCCCTCTTCAGGTCCTGGTACATCTTAGTTCCTCCGGGGTGCACTGCGAAGGGAAACCGATGAAACTCCTTCAAGATGTTTTCTCGTATCTCGTTGATGTTGGGAACAAAGAGTCAACCTTGAAACGTTAGGTACCCCTGCTTATCCATTGTCCATCCAGGCTTTGACTCCTCCGTTATTAGGTGTTGTTAGATATACTCAGCTTCTTGGTCGTGGTTCTGCGCATCTAGAACTTGCTGACGTAGGTTAGATGTCCTCACTATCAATATAAAACAAGATCCCTCCTTCTGCTCGGTCGGTTGCAAGCCAAGATTTCAAAGTGTTTCCATCATCTTCCATTCTTGGGCGGCGATACAAGCCAACTGAGGTTTCGTATTTCTGCTCAACGCGCCGACTACTACGTTGGCCTTCCCAGGGTGGTAAGCCAAGGTGAAGTCGTAATCCTCAAGGTACTCGACCCAATGGCGCTGCCTCATGTTCAGATCCTTTTGAGAGAACAGGTACTTCAAGCTCTTGTGGTCTGTGAACAGTTCGAACTTCTCTCCGTACAGATAATGTCTCCAAGACTTTAGTGCAAAAAGGACGACTGCCAATTCCAGATCATGAGTAGGGTAGTTCTATTCATGCGGTTTTAGCTGTCTCGATCCGTACGCTACAACTCTGCCATTTTGCATCAATACACATCCCGAGCCTTCCTTTGACGCGACACAGTAGACAGTGTATCCGATGTCGCACTCCAGTATGATTAAGATAGGGGAACTCGTCAACCTCTTCTTAAGCTCCTTAAAGGATGATTCGCACTTCTCATCCCATTCGAACTTCACTCCTTTCTGAGTTGATTGGGTTAAGGGCTTTGCCAGCTTGGAAAAATCTTGGATAAATCGTCGATAGTAACCAGCGAGGCCAAGGAAACTGCGGATCTCGAATACATTTCTCGGCTGCCTCCATTCCATAACTGCCTCAACCTTGGTTGGATCTACTGCTATCCCCTCTACAGATACGACGTGTCCCAAAAACTATACTTGATTCAACCAGAACTCACACTTGCTGGCCTTGGCGTAGAGTTGTGCTTCCCTCAAGGCCTGTAGGGTCGTTCTCAAATGTTGTTCGTGCTCTTCTTCAGATCGGGAGTAGACCAAGATGTCGTCAATAAACACCACCACAAACTGGTCGAGGTACGGTTGGAGAGTCGATTCATTAGGCTTATGAACACTCAAGTAGCATTCGTGAGGCCAAAAGGCATAACTACGAACTCGTAGTGGCCATATCGGGTCTTGAAAGCGGTCTTTGGTATATCTTCTTCCTTCACTCGCAACTGATGGTATTCGGATCTAAGGTCGATCTTTGAGAAGTGTGCCGAGCCTCAGAGCTGGTTGAAAAGGTCATTGATACGTGGCAAAGGATATCAATTCTTAATCGTTACTCGATTCAACTACCTGTAATCGATGCATAATCGGAGGGTTCCATCTTTCTTCTTAGCAAAGAGCGCTGGTGCTCCCCAGGGTGAGGTGCTGGGGCGAATGAATCCCTTGCAGAGTAACTCCTCAAACTGTTCTTTCAATTCTCTGAGTTTCGCGGGTGCCATGCGGTGTGGTGCGATAGAGATGGGGGCGGTTCCGGGCTGAAGCTTGATAGAGAAATCGATCTCCCGTCGTGGTGGAAAACCTAGGAGTTCTTCAGGGAAGACATCTTTGTACTCGCAGACTATCCGTGGTAGCTCTACCTCAGGTTGAACGTCGGTGCTAACTTGCAAGCAAGCTACCATGTTGGGGATATCGGGGTGTCGGGTTTGGCGTGTGATCATCAGTTGGGAATCTTGTCGTTCACCCTGAATCTAGGCAACCCAAGAGGGGGGGTTAATTGGGTCTTTTCTAGCAATAAGGAATTTACAACTTTTTTAGAAATTTTTTAATATTGCAATAAAGTAAGGTATGCAAGTATATAATCAATGCAAATATTAAAAGATGAGGGATAGAGAAATAAAATCAGACATCAGGGATTTATAGTGGTTCGGCTTTATCCTAGCTTACATCCACTCCTCAAGATCTCTCTTGAGTATTTTCACTATCCAGAATACTTCCAAGCGTATTCTAAGCCTTTACAAGCTTCAAGATTCCACTTGACCTATCTGAATTTTTACGGGCACATTCACAAGCCTGTTATAGCTTCAAGAAGATCCTATGAAAACAAGCCCATGTTTTCTTCTAATCTCTCTTGAACTCTTCTTTGATGAGTTTACTCACTCACTCAAAGGCTAACAGGGTGACTCACCCTAAATTATAATAAATGATAAGTAATGAATACGGAACTCTCACTCTCTTTACAAGATAGATTCACAATAAATGAAATGGTAAAGAGAGATGAAGAACAAGAACAGGAGTTGCAGCAATAAATATGAGCTTGATGGATTTGAGCAATAGAATAAATGCAAGTCTCTCTCTTCTATCTTTTAAATGCTGAGAAGTAACTCCTTATATAAGTTCTTGTGAGTTCTTAACCGTTGGAGGTAGGTCGGGGCAATAAATGCCAAAAATCCAACCGTTGAGATCTGCCGTAATTTGAATTTTCGTCTTCAGGGTCGACACAAATATCTTTGGTATCGACACAACGTGTCTAGGGCAAGGTTCTTCAAATGGTTGGGTCGACACGAATGTTCTGAGGGGTCGACACAAATTCTGTATTTTACCTTCCAATGTTCTGGGGTCGACACAAATAAATCTGGTGTCGACACGTTTGAATCTTCAACATCCGGAGGAACCATTTGGTGTCGACTCAACTTGTCTTTGGTGTCGACACTAAATCTCAGCAGGAAGCCTCGATAGTTTTGTGTCAACATGAATCTTCTTGGAGTCGACACCAAAATTCTGCAGGCAGGCTTTGGAACATTTGGGTCGACACGATTTGTTGAGGGGTCGACACCAATAATCTGTAGGAGGTCTCGGTTGTTTTGTATTGACACAATTTTCATTTGTGTCGACTCAAACTTCTGGAAATCAAAAGTGAGGGTCACTTCTGTGTCGACACAAAATGATTTGTGTCGGCTCAAAATGAGTCCTGGGCACTTCGGCACTTTTTTTGTTGACACAAAACTAGTTTGTGTTGACACTAACATTTCGGTACCTGAAAATCAACTTGAAACACAGTAAGGGTGTCAAAGCATTTGATCAATTGGTGTTGACGTACTTGATAAGTTTCAAGTATACTTTGTCTTAAGAGTGCTTGACTTAATTTTCAATTAAGATCAACACAAAAAAATTCAAATTAAAAAATTCTTAAGTGTTTGAACTTTTTGAGATAAAAGTCATTCTTTTTTGGCTAAGGTGTCAACTATGATTGTTCAAAATGTGTTAACACTTTCATTTTGGAAATATAAAATATTAACCATTTAAAAACATTTATTCTTAGAAAATAAATTATTAAAATTATTAAAATCAAATTAAAGAGCCCTTGGGCTAACAAGTATTTTAGTTTGTACGGAGGAAAATTAATTAACATTTAACCAAAATTTTCCTTTTATAGGCTTAAACCAATTTTTAATGAAGACTTTTAATTTTATTCTCTTGAGTTTAGATAAAAAAAGAATTTTTTTATACTAAAACGGAACATTTTATTATGATTAAGAAATGTAAGCATGAAGAATTGTTCAAATAAATATTAACTATAAATTCCTTTTAAAGATGAATATTGTAAAAAATTATCTTAGTTAAAGTAAAAAAAAATAAAGTAGATTAATTGATTCTTGCTAAGGTGAACAAAGGTATGAATATCGTACTAAAATTAGTATTTTTACTGTGTTTAGATTTGGGATTTATTGAGCAAAATTGACTAATTTTTTACAAAAGTCGGGTCAATCTTGTGATATCTGAGTTAGTTTAGTTTTCAATTATCGCTTTATAACGATTTTGAGATGCACCACTAATGATATTTGTTTGAAAATAATTACAAAAATATAGATATTTTAAAGATGAGAATGATAGTTTAAACGGGATACCAGCTGCTACGAGACAATAAGAGTACCAGCGGTAAGGTGTAATAGGAGTGGTAGATCACGACCAGGCAACTATGGAATTATCATTTCCAAACTATCGGGTGACTATGAAATGATTATTTCCAAACTATCGGGTAGCTTCTCAGATTGCTGGTAAAATCGTTTAATTTAATATTATTTTAAAAATAGAAAGTGAGTAATAACTCATATATCTATACACTTACACTAGCTTTGCTAATGATTTGTTAAAATCGTGTTTCAGGTCATGCTTAAAATGGGCCGGTTGGAGTTGATGTTTTTCTCCCTTTCTTCTTTTTGTTTTTTATATTTTCTCCCATGTACATATGAACACTGAATAATGTATTATTATTTTTTGTAATACCCTGTATTTTTTAATAATACGGTAGAACATTAATAGACGAGATATATTCTTTTAGGACTTGTAAACCCTAGAACACTATGTAAATGAAATAGGTTTAGTTGAGAACTTAACGGGTTAAGACCCAAAACTAAAATGGAAGACCCAAAATATAGAATGGCCAAATTAAATACATCCCAAATCACCATATGGCCCAAGTACCCCACAGCTCAAGATTTAATAAGACCTAAGTTGCCATAAAATCCATAACCAAATAAAGGCCCAAGCTTTCTATATGGCCTAAATGATTCACGGTCAATAGAGGCCAAAGTTTTTCATAAGACCCAATTGGCCCACAATTAAATAAAAATATCTAATCCTATAAAGCTCAAAACCAAGTAAGGCACAAGATTTATTAAAAGCCCAAAGTCCATTAAAGATCTAAAATTAATTGAAGGCCCAAGATAATATTTCATCAAGCCCAAGATAATATTTTATCAAGTCCAAACTATAATTTTTTATTACAAACCCAAGATTTAAATAAGGTCCAATTATAATCAAGGCCCAGGGTTAAATAAGGCCCAAGTTGTAGGGACCCACTTTTTAGATATAATAATAGCAACGGTAATATAGCCAACGAGAGTCGCCAACGATCTCCCACCCCGAGAGTTATCCAATTAACGCCAAAAAAATAAAAAAATAAAAAAATAAAGGAAATAAAATAAAATAAATTAATAATAATAATAATAATAATAATAGTGGTAGTAGTAGTAGTAGATAAACTAATAGCTAAAAATAAATAAATAAAAAATTTAACGTTATAATTATAGGTAAAAT
>JAOTRH010356648.1:0-36323 GCA_034768845.1 Heliamphora exappendiculata | reverse complement strand
ATTTGCTAAACATTAAACTAACCATTTCCCTTATAAGTAATTAACTCGGCTTAAAAGAATAAGTCAAAAGGAGGGAGACTTTAATATATCAAAAGAGAATTCCTAATATTACAAAAAGTGCATCAAAGTCGCGGAATTAAAATATTACATTTCTAACTAATTTAGAAATTCTCTCGTGGTTTCTTCTTCTGCGTCGGGTAGAGTCCAGTGCTCCTCCTCCTCGGTTGGGATTGCCTTATCGTATGCTTCTTCTTTACCTGGCATTTAAATGCCGTAAGCTACACGCTCAAAGGAACAACTATAACCCAACTAACCTACCCATAAAAACAACAATACCTAACAATATACATACACGACATTCACGAAGATATACACTTTCCAATGCAAGGGATCAACCTAACTCACTATGTTTCCATTTTTCATACTACCAAAATTTTCGTTTTCAACTATACACTAATGTTTCAAGGGTTCAACCTAAAACCTCTATATTCTCTTTGTTCGATCTTTTAAAAGTTCAACGCTCTCACATAAGTAGTTTCCCCCTCGATTCTCACTAGAGAACCCAAATCCCAAAATTCACTTAATGCTACGTTAACTCTAACGGGCCTCACCAACATGGTACCACTATATTCCCATTCACTAAGCCCCCGTACGCCCCTCCTCGAATCACCATGGCACTCATAAGATGATCGGCTTATCGCCACAACACACGTAAGGTGGCATTAGAAAAGGCACGTATCAAAGACATAGTATGGCTCATGATATACATTCACCTTTTCTAAACACAACTCCACTATGCAAGATCCCCGAATCACCACGGCACATGTAAGATGATCAGTTCCACCACAACACATGTAAAATGGTATGAACCTTACCTCAACAAAACTCCACTACACAAGATCCCCAAATTACCACGGCACACGTAAGATGATCGGTTTCTCCATGGCACACATAAAATGGTATGGACCCTACCTCAACACAACTCCATACACAAGATCGCACCTCATGTCAAAATCCCAAGTTTGTTTTGAAGAATAAAGTTCATTTATTGTTCAACGTTCGGTTCCTTATACGTACACTAGGTCCACTACTCATGTTTCCATCACAAAGATATCTAACTACTTCTAAACATGCTTTGAGAATAATAATAACATCAATAAGTCTCATCATGGAAAAATATAAGCATAACACAACCATTCACATACTTAAACATCGCTAATCATCTACTCTAAAAATTCAGCATCTTAGGTTCAATTTTTAAAATTCATTTACCTTAGAGACATTTGTTTATCATGAGATTTTATGGGGTGATAGAAATACATATTAGGAACATTTCATAAGAGAAAAACTAAGCCAAAAGGTGTTCTAAATAGGGGTAACAATTTGTTGAATAGAAGAGGTTCAAAAACGACACTATTTGGTAAAATCGAGTTTAAGGAAAAATCGTCTGGTGAAATCACTTCAAATAAATTTTAGATGAAAGATAACTGAAACATATAGCTCTGGTCATAAAGACTGACCTTAGGGGATTTTTTGGAATGTTCTAAAAATTGGCAAATTGGACTATTTTTCTGCTCATTTGGTGTTAAAGCGTAAAAATTATGTTTCGGGTACTTAGTCTTCATTTTGGGCTCTACCAAAGATTACACATGCTAAAAATAGTGTCATGAAGGTGCAGTAAAACTAGGTTTTGAAAAAGACACTTTTAGGTTTACCAAAAAATTTGGGTAAGACGAAGAAGATGGCCTTTTCTTAGTTTTTCTTCGGTGGATTTGTTCATACTCTTGTTTAACTTATTTTTCGAGTCCATATATGTTATTTAAGGTCTAAAATTACTATATTCTAGAGCCTCTAATATTCACATAACACACTTGTTAAACTCATAGAAAGGAAACAAAACACAAAGCGTCATTCTATGTACAACAAGTAAGTTATCTCCTATTCGGTTCTTTTTAGACGTTCTTATTTCTAGTCTTATTTATAGGTATTTAGATCATATAATTTGTCATAGAGAGGGGCTAGAATAGATGGTTAAGATGAGTTGTAGGTGCTCCTACCTGGATGTTCTTGATGAAAAAAGATGGACTTAAGATTTAGCTAGACTTTCTTCCTTCCTTTTCTTCCTTCTTCTTCTTTCTTCCTTCTTCCTTCTTCCTTCTTCTTCTTCTTCTTCTTCTTCTTCTTCTTATTCTTTCTTGGGGACATTCTATCTCTATTCTCTCCTCTTTGGCCAAAAATTATAGGGAGGAATGGGTGGATTTGGTCCTCTATTTATAGATTTGAGGAAGGATGAAGTGTGTAATTTCTTAGAGCTTGTTTGGTAATTAATTAGAATAGATTTTGGGACTTTTTCATGATTATAGCGTAATAGACTAGTGTGTTGTCACTTGGCTAATGATGAAGAGTTGGGAAGATTTTAACTGAATAAAACTCTTTCAGTTAAAATTAAGCAGAAAAGTGTCCAAGATACCCGAAAAGATATTTTGACACAAAAGGTGATTATTGTATATGACTTACTTAATTTTGTAGAGTTAAAATTTTATTTTAGAATTAATTTTCTAGAATATAAAAATATTAAAAATATCCGATACTACTCCATTTATACTAAAAAAGTCCAATTGCAATATAAATTTGCATGTTCCCATTGCAAATCCACCCAAAATACAAAAAGTACACTTTTTATACTTTTTAGCACAACTCCCTAGGGGGGCCAGCCACATGGGGTTCTTCCTTTTTTATTAATTAAATGATTTTTAAAATTAATAATTCTTGAATTTTGAAATTTTGGGCAAAAAAAATTAAATTTTGGCTTTTCTTTTATTTTTGAATTGGACTTAACCTATGGCACTTCTTTTTATTATTCTTGGGCTTAATTTGCTAATTGGGCCTTTAATTTAAGTTGGGCCATAATCTTTTCGTGGGCCTTTATTTTTTGCTTTTGGGCCTTGTTGACGTTTTGGGCTTCGTTGGAGTTTTAGTCCCCATCTCTTGTTAGGCTTAGAATTGAACTTTTCCTTAGTTATTGTAACACCCTGACCATTTCATAGCAACGATATTATCCGCTTTGAGCAAAATTTTCACGGTTTTGTTCTTCCCAAGGGGTTACCCATCCTTGTATTACTCCCGCTCAAACACGCTTAACTGCGGAGTTCTGTTAGGGTCTCTACCACTTGGGAAAAGGCCTCATTGAATGTAAGAGTCCAAAGTTTTTTCTTTATAGCCTAAGAACTCCCTCTCTCTTTCCGATGTGGGAAACCAGGATATCACAATCCACCCCCCTTAGGGCTACACGTCCCCCTACAGTAGCCTGCTTGCTCCAGTACCCTACCAGTCCTTATTGACCCGCTCACTGAGTAGCCTACCCACATAACACGCGAGACTATAGGGGCCTACACTCGAAGGTGAGGAGAGTCAGCACCAAGCAATTTAGACTTCTCGGGTTACAGACTGGTACCTCATTCTAGTCAGTACAATAGCCGATAGTCCCGAGTTATGGTGGGCAGACTAGAGTGACACAAGGCCGAGTGCATACCCTTATAGATCCTATTTCTTCCATGACACCGGTCGTGCCTGACGATGCAGCTATTCCTTCAGTGATCAGAGGTACTTTCTTAGTGTACAAATCATGGGCAAGTGTTCTTATCGACACAGGAGCATAATATTTTGATATTCATCTATTTGTGCATCTGCTTTGGGGTTGGAGATGGACTCCTTGGGTAGTGCACTGTGTGTAGAGGCTCGGTTGGTGAGAATGTGGTGTTAGGATGAGTTTGTAGATCCTGTGAGTTAGAGGTCGTTGGCCGCGATTGGTGGAGTGTTTTCTTTTGGCCTCATTTTGAATTTCGGGGGTGAAATTCCTTTAAGGGGGTAGAGTTGTGAGACCTAATTCAGTTTTATTTTCATATGTTTATTTGATGTGTTGGTTATTACTTTTATCATTTTAGAGCAGCATACATTTATATGTGTTATGCATGCGTGGGCTCTTTTGTTTGGTTTTCACCCAGTGATGACCGCTCGAGCGGGTTAGTGGTAGAGAGTTGAGTAAGTGGGGGACCTCTTGAGTGGTGGTTGTCCGCTCAAGAAGACAGCCTGGTTCAAAAATCTATAAAGACAGCTCATGTCTTGATTTTTGAGCCAAAGCTTATTCTACAAGTTTCTCCTCTCTCTCTACACTGAAACCTTTGCCTTCTCTCTAGTTTTTTATGGATCGAGGCTTGGCTTTTAGTGATTTGATAGCGGATCATTGTTACCCTTGCCGGGGACTTCGCGTTCATCCGAACGGAATCGCATTTTGGCTACTTTGGTTTTTCACTAGAATTCAAAGCTTTGAGTTTTAACTCACCGAGGTAAGATCCTAGACTCTCATGTTTTAAAGGGGTGCTACATGAAATTTTATGCATTTTTACCATTTTAAAATGCATGAAAAGTTGATTTATGTGCTTAAACCATGTTTGGTTGGACGAAAAGACTTTTAAAGTGTTTTTTTGTTATATTTCTAGTTGATGGACGTGTGTGGGTCTGTGGTTTTTAAAAAGGCGAGTTTGGAAAATCAGAACAATTGATGCATATGTTTGCAAAAATCAAATTTGGTGGATTGGAGCTAACCCTTGGGGTTGAGCCTTACTTTAAAGTTGGTTGGTCTCCATTGCTAGATGGATGACATTGCATTATAAAACGTGATTTTTCCTCATAGCGGTGTGTGTGCATTAGTTGGGGCGGATATTGGTTCCTCGATGAAAGCCCATAAAGATGCATTAGTTGGGCAGATATTGGTCTTTCGGTGAAAACCCGTAAAGATGCACTAGTTGGAGCAGATTCTGGTCTTATGGTGAACGCCCGTGAAGATGCATGTATTGTGTGTAAATCTTTGTAAAACTTTTTTTGGGGCTTGTGTGAGTCAAAATATTCATATTATTAACTACCCAAAAAAAATGTTCATATTATTCTATTAGCATGCTTTGCTTTTATTTCATGTTTAGTTTGTTTTCTATTGGGCTTCGGCTCACGGTGTGGGATTTGAAAACCTTTTTCAGGTGCTTTTGATTAAGCAGGATGAGCTAGGGGAGCCCGTGGAGGCGAAAGACTTTTTGTTTGTTGTTTAGTTTTCCTTTGTTATGAGCTCATGGGCTTTTGATTATGCATGTATGTAGTGTTTATTTTGAGAGAGGAACCTTTGGCTGATAGTAGTTTTGTTGGCTCTGGTTTGGGTTTCAAACTTTCAAAGTTTCATTTTTAATTCCGATGAGCGATTTCTTTATCAATTAAACGTTTTGTGCCAAATTCATTGATGATTAATTTAAACCCCTGTTCAGAGATCATGTTTTTAGGTGTGTTTTTGAAACTTGAGAAGATTTTCTAGTTTCTGGCTGAAAAATCTCTCAGGCATCTCACCGCTCAAGTGGGCCTCTGAGCGCTCGAGCAGATAGCCGTTGTGACTAAAAGTTGGGTTTTATTTGGAAGAAGGTTTTGATTGGTGTAACTTAGGGTTACTCCCTTTCGATACAAAATGGCTTTTTTTGTATTAATTGTTTTATAAACATAATCTCAATTTTATTTCAATCTTTCACCCATTTGGGCTCGGACGGTTTTAGTGGATCGTGGTATCCCAAAATGGTGGTTCGGTGGGCTTTTCACGTGACCGGGGGTTTGGGGTCATCACAGTAATCATTTGGCCTTTGGTTACTTCTTGGGCTAATCCAGATTAGTCTTGGACCTACCCTAAGTTTTAGGTTCAATCTCTAAGAAAAAGTAACGATTTATCTTGAGTTAGGGTTTCCAGCGTACGCGTTACCTTGAGAGCTACTCTTAGGGTTTAATGAATTTTCAACTTACGTTGAAAATCCACTATTAGGGTTCTCAATCTTGTGCTAAAAAATATGTGCCCTTATATCCTACCGTATTGAAACAAAATTTTATCCTCGAAATTAAAAATGTACTTTCATTCTCAGGAAGTTAAGGATGATTAGTGCATTTGGTAACCTCTCTTTAGGAGTTTAAAAGTATAAGAGTACCTTGGATAAAGGATGGGTCACACTCCTCCTCTTGTAATGCAAAAACTCTAGAGGTGGCAGGTGCTCCTGATGTTTTAGGTCCTCTTATAACCCCGAGTCTTGACTGCGACTGGTATGAGGATCCTAAGACCTTGTTTGAAAACTGTTGATAAGAGGCAGCTTGGGTGTTAGGACTGTGGTTTTGCTACTGATGTGGGCAATCAAGAACCGAAGGCCCTCTTTCTTTGCACTTAAAACACTCCCCTGTTAATTCCATGGGAATATTTCTTCCTTGGCTCTGTTGAAGGTTAGGCAACGGTCGGGAGTATGGTGTCTGAAAATTTTTATCCCGGTTATTTCTTACTGGACCCTTCTATATTGGTCTTTCCCTTTTGTTTTGATCCCAGATCCTCTTAGAATCTGTCAGCTCCCTCTCAATTATCAGAGTCATACGCACCATTTGAGTATAGGTTGAAAGTTTCATCACAGTGTTTTTTCCTCTCAACGTTGGCTCGAGTCCCCACTCAAATTTTTTGGCCCTAGACTGCTCATCAGGAACTATTGTCGGGGCATAATGGCTTAGCTCATCAAAACAGTTGGCATACTGCATCACTGTCAGCTTTCCCTATCTTAGGCTTAGAAATTTCTGAACCATGTCCTACTTCATGGTGGCAGGAAAGTACTTCTTTAGAATTAATTCTTCAAAATGAAACCAAGAGAGGGTCATCGTGTCAATAGTGGTCTGAGTTATCTCCCACCAGCAATTGGCTTCTCCCTCCAACTGATATGTTGCTAAAGCAACCCTATCAGAGCATTCCCTGATGTTTATGACATCCAACATCTTTTTGATATGCCTTAACAACCCTACTGCCAGACGTAAGGTGGTATCCCCATTAAAGGTCGAAGGTCATTGTTTTTGAAACTCTAAAAACAACCAAGCTCGGTCATGTTGAATCCTCGATGGATGGGGGTTCATGTTTGTAGCCAAGACTCACAAGGCTTGACCTAATTCTCTTAACTCGGTATTATTGTGATGGTTTATGCAAGGCGGGCTAGGTGCCAGGTTGACTGGTACATTTTGATGGTTTTCTCTTCCTCTTCCCCTTCATCGTCCTCGAGTTCCTACCATTCTACATAAGAGTTTTTAACTGATGAGCCAAGGGGTGGCCTCCACAGTTTTAATTCACTCAATTATGTGTTGGATTATGAGTATATTTATTCATTTTTTTGTTATTGTCACTATTATCATTTTTTTTAACACAAAATGATACTTATACTTAAAAGAGAGTAATCCCAAAAGGTTTTTACGTTGTTGTTGTTGTTGTTGTTGTTATTATTATTATTATTATTATTATTATTATTATTATTATTATCTTGTTACGCGTAAACGAGATTTTTCAGATTACTTAATAAGACGAGTTAGAGGTCAATACACCGAATGGGAAGGTAAACAATTCCTCCTCCATGATTCAAGATAAAATTCTTGCTAAGGTTCGATTTTTAAAATACAAGCGATCAAGTGGGTTCAATAAAGGCAAATCTAGTCAACTTTAAACGAAGTGATGTACTATAAAAATAAGGTTACTCGTGGCTCAATTATATAGATGAAATAAAGAGGCACCACAAAATAACACTTTAGGTTGAAGGAGTTTTTCTCATCATGGAGACCAAATAATTTTAAACTTATCTATCCCCCTTAAAATAATTTTGTACTTCAAATTTTGATATTCTAACATTTTTAGAATTTCGTCGTCTCATCTTAAAAGTAAGAGTTCTCCAGTATTATCCATATAATTTAATTAACTACAAAACACACCTGTATGTCTCCTAATAACTTCAAAATATTCTACAGTCATCCTATACATATTACTCCTATGTCTTTTCATCTTCACGTTCTCTACTCATAATATATCCCAGCACACTAATGATTTTGCGTATTCATAATTTCAACCCCAAATGTACTATCGAATCGTGGGTCTTTTCAACCTAAAAATCACCCTGGCTAAAGAATTATTCAATTCCATCAATTCACATCCATCTTATAACAACAAATAATTCCAAAAGTTTTCTTAATATCAAAATTAACCATAAAAACTCAACTATAAATTCCTTTCCATCAATATATCTACTCATAACTATTTCCTCCAGTAAGATAGTGATCTAGTAAGCCACAAGTCATTTACTTCTTCGTAAGTAACAAACTAAGGACATTAGATTTTAGAATCACCAAGGTATAACCTCACTATTAACGCCCAATAAACTATATTAATAACCTCATGCTTGTCTAATGTGAACACCATAATTCTCCAAAAAGGTTGTGTATATACAAACTCCCAATTATACGATCAAACATCAGCATTCTCCAAAGATCAATATCACGTCATTTTTTTTAAACACCCGAATGACGTACCAACATCTAAGAACTCCAATTATCATTGTTCAAGAATAGTATTCGTAAAGTACCACTCCCTAAGGATCATTGTATTCATCTTATCTTAATATAAGCCTAGCGCACTACTCACGATCTAAATTGGTTCATTTACATCGACTTTTAGAATTTTGGTAAGCTTTGCTTCAACAAAGAATGATAATGGTGTTGCTAATATTAACGTTATTAGCGAGATGATTGCCGTCGTAACTATTGTTGCGATTGATTACTCGTATTCTAACCATTCACCAATTAATGAATGCTAAAATCATCAATAGTCACTTTTATTGATGATTACTCTAGCTATGGATACGTTTACCTGCTTCACCGCAAGTCTGAAACTTTTGAGAAATTCAAAGTGTTTAAGGTGAAAATGGAGAAGTAAACAGGTAAAAGTATCAAAACCCTACAATCTGATCGTGGAGGTGAATACCTCTCTGGAGAGTTCAGGAACTACTTATCAGAATATGGGATAACATCCCAGTTATCTGCACCAGGTATGCCTCAGCAGAATGGTGTAGCTGAAAGGAGGAATAGGTCCCTTAAGGAAATGGTGAGGTGCATGATGTGTTATTCAGATTTACCACATTCATTTTGGGGGTATGCATTAGAAACGACGGCATATATTATGAATTCGGTGCCTACTAAGGCAGTTCTTGAAACCCCTTTGGAGTTATGGATTGGGCGTAAGCCAAGTCTTAAACACTTCCGAATATGGGGTTGCCCAGCACACGTGTTGGTGGAAGATGCAAGTATAGTGGAACCAAAGATAGATGTTTGTTTCTTTGTAGGATACCCTAAATGAACTAAAGGTGGTTTATTTTATAATCCTAAGAGTCAGAAGGTATTTGTTAGTACAAATGTAAGATTCTTAGAAAAAGATTATGTAATAAATCACAAACTCCAGTCACAAGTTGTTCTTGAAGAGGTGAGGAATGAAAATTTGGTACAACCGAAAAACATACTAATGAACGGAATGAGATATCACCTATCGTGAGTATACAGCAGGAGCTTCGTCATAGTGAGAGGATTGTTCGTCAACCCAAGAGGTTCATGTTCTTGGGAGAGTCTTATGACAAGAATCCAGAAGAACATGATACGGAATCTAGAAACTATAATCAGGCATTACAAGACAAGGATGCAGAATTATGGCAAAAGGCTATGGAATCTGAGATAGAGTCCATATACTCTAATCAGGTCTGGGAGCTTGTAGATCCATTAGATGGGATAAAACCCATCGGGTGTAAATGGATCTTCAAGAAAAAGAGAGTAGTGGACAGGGAGGTGGAAACCTTCAAAGTTAGGCTTGTTGCAAAGGGATTTACTCAGAAAGAAGGGTTCAATTATGAGAAAACCTATTCACCAGTGGCTATGCTTAAGTCCATTCGGATTCTCTTATCCATTGCTTCTCATCTCGATTACGAGATTTGGTAAATGGACGTCAAGACGGCATTTCTTAATAGAAGTCTTAACGAGAGCATCTATATGATGCAACCAGACAGGTTCATAGCAAAGGGCTAGGAGCACATGATGTGCAAGCTTAAGAAATTCATTTATGGGCTTAAGAAAGTATCAAGTCTTGGAATACTCAATTTGACCAGGCGATTAAAAGCTTTGGCTTTGATCAGTGTCCTATCGAGTATTACGTGTACTGGAAGCGCGATGGGCATAAGGTGGCATTTCTAGTCATTTATGTTGATGACATTCTCCTAATCGAAAATAATGTGGGGTTGCTATCTTCGGTGAAAGTGTGGTTATCGAGTCAATTTGACATGAAGAACTTGGGAGAAGCGGGCCAAATCCTTTAGATCGTGCTTATTCGAGATCGATCACGTAGGATGTTGGGCTTATCCCAATCCCTTTATATTGACTTGATTATTGCTCGATTTGGCATGAAAAATTTCAAGAATAGATTTATTCCTTTCAGACATGGGATTACTCTATCTAGGGATCAGTGTCTTAGGACACCACAGGAGATAGAGAGGATGAGAGGTATTCCTTATGCTTCAGCAGTAGGAAGTCTCCTGTATGTCATGCTCTGCACTAGACCAAATATCTATTATGCCGTAGGCATGATAAGTAGATATCAGTCTAATCCAGGGGAAGAGTATTAGACTGCGGTCAAGAATATACTCAAGTACCTGAAAAGGACTAGGGAGTATATGTTAGTGTACCAGGTTGATAGTCTTATACATCTTGGGTATACTGACTCAGATTTCCAAGAAGATAGAGATTCTAGGAGGTCCATCTCGGGCTATGTGTTTACCTTGGGAGGTGGAGCCATCAGTTGGAGGAGCGTGAAGCAGTCTTGTATTGCTGACTCTACCATGGAGACTGAATATGTTATAGCTTCGGATGCAGCTAAGGAAGCAGTTTGACTCATGAACTTCCTAAAGGACTTGGATGTGGTACCCTCGATACAATCGCCTATTGTACTCTATTGTGATAACAGTGGAGCGATTGTGAACTCGAAGGAATCAAGAGTTCATAAAAGGGAAAAGCACATTGAGATGAAGTATCATCTCATCCAGGAGATCGTGCAGCGTGGGGACGTGGTAGTTTCCAAGATAGTATCAGCGGATAACCTAGCGGATCCTTTTACTAAGGCATTGTCTCAGAAATTTTTTGATGACCGTGTAGAAGGGTTAGGTGTCAGGTGTGTTCCTGCATGGCTTTGAGAATAAGTGAGAGATTGCTGAAAATTTATACTGAAAAGTCATGCTTTTTATGTTTTTTATTCTGGATCCCTGGCATATTAATGAGAAACATTTGAGATAATTTTACATTTATGATTTTATATTTATATTTGTGATATATGAATATATAGTCCATATATTCTATCCAATATTTGACTCGGTGTGTGCTGCACGAAAGATCGGGTCAAAAGTTCTGATATATTATACAGGTAGGCTTACAATTGTAATGGACCCGGATATTCTATTGGTACGATTGTAGTACATCGTTACAGTAGCTGGTCTTGGCTAGGTTGAACGGATCGAATTCTGATTTTGAATTCGATATTCGAGCTCGATGTGTTAGTACACTTGGAGTGTATTGAGCGGGATCAACGGGATGATCGATTCTATACTGACTATATGAATTGATCCACATCCCGTATTATCATGTATTGCACGAACTCTTAATCCCGAAGTGAATGATTAATTATGTTCGGATAATGTACAGTACTTTGAGTCGTCAATGGTTGAGCTTTTCTCCATGAGATCAACAATACCGATAAGTTGGGTATTAGCATTATTTGTCCGATGATTGATAATTAGCTGGCGGAAACCACGTACGATTTAGGTTGAAGAGTTTCCCCTCGTGTGCTTTTCTTATAGGTTTGATTATGCTAAACCTGTACAGTGGATCTTCGAATTCGGCGTATCAAAAGGTTAAGCGGTGTGATTGCGAGGAGAAGTGGATAATTAAATTGGGTTAGCAGTAACCTAATTTATTTATTGGGAATTCATATCTTAAACTTTGGGAGAATTCAGTGCATTTGATAATTGAAAACTCGAGACATAATTTGAGTTAGGACCGGGAGTTCAGTTAGGACCTTTAGTGGAATAAGTTCTGTTTCGTACGGAAAATGATCTAGCTCGGGGACAGAGTTAGGGATATCCGATTTTCTCGTACGGTTAGCCCGAGTCCTATACTTTCTTATGATCCCTCACGTAGCCCATTATACGCACGGATATTTTTCTTGTTGGTTTCGGTAATTATTTAATTTAATTTGAATGCTGGTTTTGTCACCGGGGACATTCGGCGATTAATTTAAATTAATGAGGTGCGATTTTCGTATTTAGCACACCTAGGGATTACTACTTAAGTGGCCGGCCCTAGGAGACGGTGAATTTAATTAAATATGTTAAGCATATTTCTTTATATCTTTTTAGGAAGAAGATGATATACTTAATATATTTTTTATATATTCACATATATATCAAAAGAAGGCGAATTAAACATGACCTAACCCTAATACTCCCATAGAGCCGCCGCCCTTCTCTTCTCTTTGGTAAATTATTTTTTCTTTTTTGGAGATCATTGTGTGAGAAGAAAAACTAAGGTAGGAAGAACACTTTGATAAGAATCGATGCCCACACATCGTGAGAAGGTTGCAAGGTCATCTTCAATGTATTTGGGATTTGTAGAAACTTATCGACAAGTTTCATAGAGGTATTAAACTATTAAAATCATTATAGTTTTCGTTTTTCATGAAAATCGCATACATCGTTTTTTATGGTCACGACGTCGATTCAAAAAACAATCATTTTTTTCCGCTGCACAGCTCCCGCTCCAACAACGTTCACAAAGGTGTTTCTGGAGAAGTATTTTCCTACGACTTTGAGAGATTGTTGCAGAGAGGACTTCCTTTTTCTTACTCAGGGAATGATGACAGTAGTCGAGTATGAGGTTGGGTTTACTAGGCAATCCCGACTTGTACAGGAGATTGTGCCCACTGATGAGTTTCGTGCGAAGAGATTTAAAAGAGGCTTGAGGCCCGCTATTAGAGATAGAGTGGCGACATTCTAGATGTAGGTCTTTACAGAGTTAGTGGAGACAGCCATGAAAGTGGAAGACACCTTGAACGAAATGGGCAGAGACAAAGATAGTAGGAGTCAGCAGGACGGGGGACGTGCACAGGGTCAGGGGCGCAGGGAGAACAAGCACTAAAGGGTGTCTGGTCTGAGTTCTTATCAAGTGGGGTCGTATCAGCCGCAGTCTTCTGTACCCACACTTCTTGTAGCCTCAATGAGAAGGCCAGATCAGAAACAGCTTATTTATCATATATGCATACGGCCAAGGTATCGTGTGGTAAAATGTCAGAGTCCAGCGCCTGTTCAGACTCAGTCGTAGTCACAGACGCAGGGGAGGGAGCTAGTATTATGTTTTGAGTGCGGCCAGTCTGCGCATATCCATAGGAACTGCACTATGGGAGGGAGAATGCGGAGTACAAGGAGAGCATCTGTTACTCCATCTGTCCAGGGACATCAACCATCTAGATTTGCAGAGGGGGGCACCTCAGCACAGTCTGGCAGACAGTCGACAGTTCAGGGCCACAGTGGGCAGGCCAGTGCACCGCAGGGCAGAGCATATGCCCTTATTGATCCCAGTTCCTTCATAGAATCGGTCGTGCCCGATGTTGCAGCTACCACATCCATGATCAAAGGTACTTTCCTAGTAAATAGATCATGGGTCAGTGTCCTTATCAACATGGGAGCATCACATTCATTTATTTCTCTACTTTTGTATCTGCATTGGGGTTACAGACAGACTTATTGGGTAGTGCATTGAGCGTAGAGACCCCAGTTAGTGGGAAGGTGATATTGAGTCACGTTTTGTCGATCCTACGAGTTGGGAGTCGTCGGTCATTATATAGAGTTTGACTCTATCATTCTAGATATGACCACGCTTGATGTCATCCTAGGGATGGATTGGCTGAGCACCTATCATGCCTTTATCGATTGCGATCGACAGAGGTTAACGATTTGTACACCGACGGAATATTATATTTTTTATAGGCGACCGGGATTAGGGTTTGGTGTCTATGCCGAGTGCTATATGGAACTAGGATAACCTGGGTTTTCTCTTTTCAGCTCTCAAGTTGGATGAGATGGTTGGGGTTCGAGGAGAGTTACCTCATGTGGTTTGTGATTATCAAGACATCTTTCCGGATGATTTGTTTGAGTTTCCACCGAGCTGCGAGGTAGAGTTTTCTATTGATCTGGTTCCAGGAGCTGCTCCCATATCTATGCTGTCTTATCACTTTGCACCAGCAGAGTTGCGAGAACTCAAGATACAACTTCAGGAGTTACTGCATAGGGGGTTTGTACGCCTGAGTACTTCACTGTGGGGAGCTCCTGCTCTTTTTACTAAGAAGAAGGATGGATCCTTGTGATTGTGTATTGACTGCCGAAAGCTGAATTAGGTAATAGTGAAGAATAAGTACCCTATGCCGAGGATTGATGACTTATTTGATCAGTTGAAGGAGTCGAGTTGCTTCTCGAAGATTGACTTGAGATCAGGATACCACCAGTTAAGGATTACGGACAAGGACATAGCGAAGACCGCCTTTCTGACTCATTATGGTCACTATGAGTTTTTGGTCATGCCGTTCGGTCTGACGAACGCTCTTGCGACGTTCATGGGTCTAATGAATCGAGTCATTCATCTATATCTAGGCAGTTTTGTGGTGGTGTTCGTGGATGATATTCTTGTCTACTCACCTACAAGAAAAGTGTTAGAGGTAATACTGTCAAGATCATTATTTTTGTAAAATAATTTTTCATAAAAATTAACTGGACGGACAAACGCCGAAATAGGCTCTAGATAAAAATTTTAAAGTCAAATGATCAAAAATAAACCTGTGCAACCAAAGTTAATTTAGATGAATACCTCTTATCGATTTAATCTTTAACTACGACTTGATTCCGAGTTAAAGTTTCAGTCAGATCTTCTACTATATTCCCTTACGCGATCCTCGAACGTAGTGTGGGCTACGATCCTCCGAGAACTCGTACTGGCAGAACCCCGATATATTTAAGTTTTGAAAGACAAAAATAATATCAAAATAATATATGAGATATCTGAACTATCAATTCTATCAATCACAAACTGGTTCAGCCTACCCGCGTATATATAGGGCTACAACAGGGACCTGGGGAGTAATTATGAGTTAGACTTTCAGTGGAACATAGATACCTACGAGCGATTTCTGCAATTATGAAAAGATGCAGTAGTTTCTGCAATTTTCATAAAATACTGAATTACAGTTCACACCACTAAATAACTATAATTGCACTCTTACCCATAATCTCAAGACTTTCTTACATTGAGCTCATGTTATTAAATACTTACCATTTCTCCTCACGTTAAAATTCTCGATACCCGTCAATTAAATTTAATTACTGACAATTTAATTTAATTGACATCTTGATATTGCTTAAGCCCTTCCGCTTAACTAATTTAATCGTCGGATAATTAAATCCACCTGCAGGGTTTGATTCGGTCAAAACTTATAAGCATCCTTAAGGGGGTATCGTTAATCCCAATCTTTCGGGGCATAAATTCCGTCAATAAGTAATATTTACCGTATAAATAATACCGATATCTAACTCACCGAGAATATAGACCCATATAAGATCGCACCCTCGAATGAATCAAAATAACGAATATTAAATATACACAAATCAATAATTATTTTAGGATTAAGAGGTTAAGCACTATTCATAATAACCTTGGAGTGTGAATTAATTTATATAGTAAGTAGTCAGTACTAAATTAATTAACCCAAATGTCTCGCTTAGTACACACAAAGTGTATTAGCACAGAGAGTCAGAACAATAGACGATGCTATTATCTATTTCCCGTAACCAAGACAAGTCTACTAAAACTCTGTGCCACTGTCGTACCGATGGTATGTCCATTTTCATCTAAACTGTGAACATAAAACTTATATTCTACAAGAACCTAAAATCTGGTCTTCTGTGTGTAAGCCGTACTCTACACACCAGATTAAATACTATACAGAATATCGGGCATCCATGCATAACAAATAAATGATATACATACATTGCTCATAAAGATTCTCATAAAATAGAAAACTAATTTTATTAAAAATAAAATTAAATACTAAAAATATAGTTTTCAGTATACAAACCCTAACAATCTCCCACTTATACTCAAAAACCATGCTTCTATACATTTGACTCCCATGTCCTCTACATGACTATCAAAAGTCTTAGCCGGTAAGCTCTTTGTAAAAGGATCAGCTAGGTTGTCTCCTGATGCAATCTTGGTCAAAGCAGCATCAGCTCTCTGTACAAGTTCTCGCATCAGGTGATACTTACGCTGAATGTGCTTGCCTTTCTTATGGACCCTTGGCTCTTTCGAGTTTGCAACCGCTCTACTATTATCACAGTAAAGTGTAATAGCCGACTGAACTGAAGGTATTACCTCTAGATCCATCAGGAAATTCCTAAGCCAAACGGCCTCCTTGGCTGCTTCAGAAGTTGCCACATACTCGGCCTCCATGGTGGAATCAGCAATGCAAGACTGCTTGATGTTTCTCCAACTTATAGCTCCACCTCCTAAGGTAAACACATATCCTGAGGTAGACTTATGAGAATCCATGTCAGACTGAAAATCTGAGTCTGTGTACCCCAAAGATACTAGACTGTCTGCCTGGTAAATCAACATATAATCCTTAGTCCTTTTCAGGTACTTGATTATATTCTTTACCGCAGTCTAATGCTCCTGCCCTAGGTTAGACTGATATCTGCTAACCATGCCAACGACAAAGCTAATGTCGGGTCTAGTGCAAAGCATAGCATACATGAGGCTCCCTACTGCCAAAGCATAACGAACCACCTTCATCATCTCTATCTCATCAGGTGTCTTAGGACACTGATCTTTGGATAGAGTGATTCCATGTCTGAAATGGAAAAACCCTTTCTTAGAATCATGCATGCTAAAACGAGCAAGGATATCATCGATATACTTTGTTTGTGATAAGCACAACATCCTTTGTTTTCGATCTCGCATAAGCTTGATCTCAAGGATGTGACTGGCTTCTTCCAAGTTCTTCATATCGAACTACCCAGATAACCATACTTTAACTGTACATAATGTCCCCACATCGTTTTCGATGAGCAAGATATAGTCTACATAAAGTACTAGAAAGATCACCATGCTTCCGTCATGCTTCTTGTACACACATGACTCATCTGGACTTTGATCAAAACCATAAGACTTAATAGCTTGATCAAACCGAGTGTTTCAAGACCTCGATGCCTGCTTAAGTCCATAAATAGATCTCTTAAGCTTGCATAGTATGTGCTCCTGGTCCTTCACAATGAATCCATCTAGTTGTATCATATAAATACACTCGTCAAGACTTCCATTAAGAAAAGTTGTCTTGACATCCATTTGCCAGATTTCGTAATCGAAATGAGCAGCAATGGATAAGAGAATCCGGATAGACTTAAGCATGACAATCGGCAAAAAAGTTTTCTCATAATCGATCCCTTCTTTTTGAGTGAACCCTTTAGCAATAAGCCTAACTTTGAAGGATTCAACCTTCCCGTCTGCTTCTCTCTTCCTCTTGTAGATTCACTTGCATCCAATGTATTTTATCCCTTCGGGTGGTTCTACAAGTTCTCAGACCTTATTGAAATACATAGATTCCATCTCTGAATTCATAGCCATTTGCCAAAGATTTGCATCTTTGTCTTGTAGTGCTTCATTGTAGTTATAGGGCTCGGTATCCAGTTCTGCTGGGATCTTGTCAAAGGACTCTCCCAAGAATATATACCGGTCAGGTTGATGAATAGCCCTCCTACTACAACAAGGCACTATCTGTGTCTGTGTACTAGTAGTAACAGGCTGTGCAAAATCTGAACCCTGTGCATTAGCACTCTGTTCTTGATTTGCACATGTCCTGATAATCCTCCCACTACGACGAGGTAATCAAATATCAGTGACTTGTGGTTCCTCTTCCATTCTACTGGTATTTTCTCTCAGTTCTTCCAAAACAATTTTGCTATTGGGCCTGTGGTCCATAATATAATCCTCTTTCAAGAATTAGGCATTAGTGCTAATAATGTCCTTCTGATTCTTAGAATTATAAAATAGACAACCTTTCGTTCCCTTGGGAAACCCCACAAAGAAATAGACTTTTGTCTTTGGTTCTAACTTACCCGCGTTCTCTTTCAACACATGTGCTGGACACCCTCAAATTCGAATCTGTTTCAGACTAGGTTTTGTCCCGGTCCACAATTCTGTGAGAGTAGAAGGTACTGACTTAGAAGGTACCAAGTTTAGAATTTGAGCCATTGTCTCTAAAGCGAGTTCCCAAAACGAATCTGGTAAACCTGAATAACTCATCATTGACCTTATCATTTTCATAAGAGTCCTATTCTTTCTTTTTGCTACACCATTCTGCTGAGGAGTGCCAGGTGCAGTCAACTGGGATGTAATCCCCTCTTATGATAGGTAGTCCTTAAACTCTTCAAAGAGGTATTTCCTACCACGGTCGGATTGTAGTGATTTGATACGTTTATCCAAACGCTTCTCTACCTCCATTTTGAATCCTTTAAATTTTTCAAAACATTCAAACTTACGGTGCATCAGATAAATGTATCTATACCTTAAGTAGTCATCAATGAAATTGACGAAGTACTCAAAGCCACCTCTAGCCCGGATTATCAGAGGACCACACACATCATAATGAACCATCTCCAACGGTTTTTTAGCTCTATAGCGTATGGCAAAAAATGGCCTCTTGGTCATCTTACCCTCTAAGAAATATTCACAGACTGGAAGTGCCTTCACTTTCAATGAACACAAAGGTCCATCTGCTACAAGTCTGTTTATCATTTTTAGATTAATATGACCCAAGCGTAAGTGCTAAATAAACGTTTGGTTCATTAAAGAAGAAAACTTTTTCTTCTATGATAAATTAGATGTGTTATTCATTTCAGTTAGTTGCAGTGTATGAGAGATTGGAGTAGTAATATAAAGATTATCCACCAATGTACCAGAACAGATAACCCGTTTATTATCTTTAATAATCACAAAGTTATTAAAATAAATAAAATATCCGTCTTTAGCCAATCTAGAAACGAAAACTAAATTTCTTCTAATGGCAGGTACATAAAGACAATCTCTAAATTTTAAAATTCGATCTCTACCAAAACTGAGAGTGACATCTTATACTACAACAGCTGTTACCTTTGTATTATTGCCCGGGTCTGGTTGTAGTGAAAATATCTGGCTTTCGACTTTTTCACACCAGTCCGTGGCCCACTAACTACCCTGAAAAATGTGTCTCCCTGTTTCTAAACCTTTTTCTTCATTCCTTTCGGCCACGAGGAAGATTCTTTTTCTGAAATATACACATTTTCTGGTATTGAAGGAATACCATTGGTAGTCAAAACTATATCCAAGTTACATTTTCAGTCAACATAAATTGGTCCCGTAAGTTTGTTTTCTTTGAATATTGAAGCGAGTCGGTTAAAATCTATTTTAATCTTGAGAATCACATAATGAAATAAAACTGTTAATTATGATGAGCAAAATTTTGAATTTATTTTAATTTAGTTACCTCTACTATTTTAAAATTAATTTTTCGGCAGCCTGGTAACCCGAGAATAACATACCACGATGGGTGGACGTCTACTATCCTTCATAAGACCAGACAGGTTAATTTTTTTTAATTTTACTATCTAGGCAACTGACCATGCCAAGTAAAATTAAATAGCTGACATAATTTTGATCCAGCATATAATAGTAGTGACTCAGATGGAGATGATACTATTGTATACAGTTCAGTGTTAATCATCACTTAATACCACATTAATCGCTTCGCAATGAACCATTTAGATAGAGAAGTGATTTACACTAACAATTATCCAGAATTATCCTTAAAGGAGGTTTGTACTGGTAATACCAGAATTAATCTGTCTGATGGGGAGGAAGGCCTTACTGCCAACACACAGGGTTTAATTGCATTGCCTGCAAACTGGTGATGGAGACCGCGGGACTTATCTGTGAATAAATTTCTTCTCCCACTTAGATTTTTAAAATATTTTTTAGGATTATAAAAATCTGTTTAATTAAAATAAATTTATTAATTTCAAAAATCGTACGATGTGAAAGAATCAAGCAACTTTTCATGTACACGATTTCAAATATTCTGATTTATTAAACCATCTTTCGAAAGTCACACGATCTGAAAGAATCAAACATTTTTCCGTGTATACGATTCTAAAAATTCTGATTTATCAAACCATCTTTTCGTGTTCAAATGCGTAACAAATAAAATTTAATAAATGCACAGTTTTTCCTCTAGCTTTTCAGCTAAGATAATGATTAAAGGTATTTATTTATTTTATTTTTCGTTCCACATTTTTTAAAAAATAATAATTTATTTTAATTAAAGATTTTTTTATTTAATTATTTCAAAATTTAGAATTAATTTTCACGTTATTTTCAATGAGTGCGCCACTATTTTTGAAGATTTTTCTTTGATTTGAAAAAGCCACAGTGTTTGCTTTTCATGGATGGAAACCACTGTTGGGAACCGGCTGTTTCCTTTCAAAAAAAAACGGAACAGTGTTTGATGCTTCTTGGAAACCATGCACCTCTTGGATTGGAATACCCACTGTTGTGTGCTTGTTTGCTTGGGAATTTTGCACCAAAACAGCCATGAAAACCGCACCCAAACAGCCATGGAAACCGCTGTTTTTTAATTGCGCATAGACCGTTTGGCTGTTTATGGAAAAACACTGATGCCTCTTTTTCTTTCTTCTTGGAAACATCAAAGTTGCCCCAACAGCTTGCTTTTGGCACCTTTTGATTGGAAAATTGCTCCACAGCTTTTGGAAAAAAATTGCCGGCGGCTTGCTTTGATTTTGCTGCGGCGGCGCCTTGTGCGCGAATATGTTTTTACTGACAGTTTAATTTAATCGGCATCTTAATATTCCTTAAGCCATTCCGCTTAACTTATTTGACCGCCGGACAATTAAATCCACCTGTAGGGTTTGGCCTGGTCAAAACTTATAAGCATTCTTAACGGGGTATCGTCAATCCTGATCTTTCAGGATATGGATTCTGTCAACAATTAATATTTGACATATAAATAATACCGCTATCTAACTCATCGAGAATATAGACCCATATAAGATCGCACCATTTAATGAATCAAAACAACGAATATTAAATATACACAAATCAATAACTATTTCAGGATTAAGAGGATAAGCACTATTCATAATAATCTTAGAGTGTGAATTAATTTATATAGTCAGTAGTTAGTACTAAATTAATTACCCTAAATATCCCGTTTATTACACACAAAGAGTCGGAACAATTGACGATACTATTATCTGTTCCTCGTAACCAAGACAGGCCTACTAAGATTCTGTGCCACAGTCGTACCGATGGTATGTCCATTTCCATCTAAACTGTGAACATAAAATTTATATTTTACAAGAACCTAAAATCTGGTCTTCTGTGTGTAAGCCATACTCTACACACCAGATTAAATACTATACAGAATATCGGACATCTATGCATAACAAATAAATGATATATATATTCATTACTCATAAAAATTCTCATAAAATAGAAAACTAATTTTATTAAAAATAAAATTAAATACTAAAAACATGATTTTCAGTATACCAACCCTAATAGGAAGCGCACGAGGACCATCTATGTATCGTTTTATAGACTCTGAGAGAGCATCGCTTGTATGTGAAGTTTGAGAAGTGTGAGTTTTGGATGTTCGAGGTGAGATTTCTTAGACATGTGGTGTCGACAGACGAAGTAGCAATGGATTCTTTGAAGATAGATGCAGTAATGGGTTAGGAACGACCGAAGAATATTTTTGAGATTCGCAATGTTTTAGGTTTAGCAGGCTACTATCGGCGGTTCGTGAAGGATTTTTGTAGACTTGCTGCGCTAATGACGCGTCTTACACGAAAGGGAGTTATGCTTGTTTGGAGTGAGTCTTATGAGTCGCCCTTCCAGGAGTTGAAGATGAGATTGACTAGCATGCCAGTGCTGATTATTCTAGAGAGAGATATGAGGTATACAGTGTATTACGATGCGTCGCATGATGGTTTGGGTTATGTTCTGATGTAGGGAGGTAAGGTTGTAGCTTATGGTTCTCGATAGTTGAAGACACATGAGAAGAACTATCCCACACATAACTTGGAGTTGGTAGCCGTAGTCTTTGCCTTAAAGACATGGCGTCACTATCTTTTTGCTGAGCACTTCGAGATTTTCTCCAATCACAAGAGCTTAAAATACTTATTTTTTTAGAAAGGCCTGAACTTGCGTCAATGACAATGGATGGAGTTGTTGGAAGACTATGATTTTGACTTGTAGTACTATCTAGGGAAGGCCAATATGATGGCTGATGCTCTCAGTAAGAGATCTCATGGGTCATTAGCTTCTGTGGTTATACGCGAGTGGAACATGCTTGGAGAGATTATAAGTTTGATCTATGTCTCGAGGAGACAGCAAGAGGTACCACCTTATTTTCGGTAGTTTCACGACCTGCATTGATTGCACGTGTGCTAGAGGTCCAACAGACGGATCAGGAGGCTCAGATGATACGAGATCGTGTTGCTAGTGGAGAGGACATAGCAGGATGGGTGGTGAGTTCAGATAAGAGTTTGAGATTAGTTGGGAGGTTGTTTGTACTAGAGTCATGCCGCACGGATATACTACATAAGTGTCATCATTCTCGCCTAACAATGCATCCTGGAGGCACTAAGATGTATCACGATCTGCGCCGTCAGTTCTAATGGACGAAAATAAAGAGGGATGTACTTCAGTTTGTTTCTCGGTGCCTTACTTGTCAGCAGATAAAGGTGGACCATCAGAGGCCAGCAGGATTGTTACATCCATTGCCGATATCAGAGTGGAAGTGGGAGAACATCACGATGGATTTTGTGTCGAGACTTTGTAGATCACCAAAGGGACACGACGTCGTATGGGTTGTGGTTGATAGGTTGACGAAATCTGCACACTTTCTTCCCATCCGCGTGAAGGATTCGGTGGATAGACTGAGTAGATTGTATGTTAGAGAGATAGCCCGGTTACACAAAGAGCCAGTGTCTATTGTTTCAGACCGAGACCTATGCTTTACATCGCGCTTTTGGTAGATTTTTCGGGAGGCTTTGGGGACGAACTTGATGTTCAGTACTACTTCTCACCCCTAGACAGACGGTCAATCTGAGAGGATCATACAGATCTTGGAGGATATGTTGAGGGCTTGTGTACTTGATTTTAGGGGTTCTTGAGAGGATCATTTACTATTGGCAGAGTTTGCATACAACAACAGTTATCAGTTCAGTATAAGGATGGCATCGTATGAGGCTTTGTAAGGTAAGCCGTGTAAGTCACTAGTGTGTTGGACAGATGTGGGAGAGACCACAGTCTTGGGACCCGACTTGGTGCTAAAAATGATGAAGAAGATTGCCGTGATTCGCCAACGCTTAGTGACAGCTCAGAGCTATCAAAAGAGTTATGTAGATCAGAGGAGGAAACCTTTAGAGTTTGCAATGGGGGATCACGTGTTTCTGAAGGTCTTTCCACGCAGAGGTTTGATGAGGTTTTGCTGTAGCGGGAAGCTATCACTGCGCTTTATTGGACCTCTTGAGATCCTGAAAAGGATTGGGGTGATAGCATACCGCCTGGCTTTGCCACCTCAGTTGGAATCTGTGCACAACGTATTCCACATTTCCAAGCTTTTGAGGTATGAACCTGACCCTTCACATGTGCTGGATTGAGCTGAGCTGCGAATTGATGAGGATGTCACATATGAAGAGTGTCCAGTGAAGATTATAGACACGAAGGAGCAAGTATTGAGAGGAAGAACAATTGCTGATGTCAAGGTCCTATGGTATCATCACAGGGTTGAGGAAGCGATATGGGAGCTTGAGTCTGGGGTTCAAGCTAGATACCCAGAGTTATTTACCTCATGATCTTGTAGTAAATTTTGCGGGCGAAATTCCTTAAGGGGAGAGGTTGTGAGACCCCGTTCCATTTTATTTTATGACATATACATGTTTGACGTGTTACTTTTCATTCTATGTATACCCTCGATGAATGGTTTATGTTTTATTATTGTAGAACACATGTCTATAGGTATGTGTTATGCATGTTGGGTTCGATTTTGTTCCTTTAATCCAATTTTTCAACTAGCGATGGCCGCTCGAGTAGTGGCCTATCCGCTCGAGCAGGCCTGTGGCAGAGAGTTGGGTCGGTGGGGGATCGCTTGAGCGGTATCGAGCGAGGTGAGACAGTGTGTTATGTTGGCAGGGTCCGCTCGAGCGGTGTCTTGTCCGCTTGAGCGGTGGATGCCTGGCACAAAAATCTATAAAGCTGGCAACCTTGGTTCTTGGGCCACTAAATATCTTTTTCTAGTTCTTCTCTCTCTCTACTCTTTTTCTCTACCTTCCCTCTAGCTTTTGGGAGGCTCGAGGTTTAGTTTTTAGCGGTTGGCTAGCAGATCCTTGTTATTCGTGCTAAGGGCTTCGTATCCAGCTGAACAGAATCTCGTTTCGACGAAGTTCAATTTTTAAGGCGTCGAGCTTTCGGCTCTCCGAGGTAGGATCTTAGACTCTACAGTTGTTAAATGTGCTACATGCAATTATATGCTTTTTTACTGGCTGAAAATGATTTAAATGTTGTATTTTCATGTTTAAACCTTGTTGTTGGATAAAAAGCTTACTTTTATGCTTTTCTTGGTTTAGTATATGATTCAGATGTGTAGATATCCGTGGTTTTCAAAAAGGTAATTTTGAAAATTGAGGATTTTGTGAAATTCTTGAAAGCATGTTTTTTGCAGGTTTAGAGCTAACCTTTGGGGTTGAGTCTCAGCTTTGAAAACGTTTTGATGGGAATGAAAAAATATTTTGTTTGATCTCCATATTGATGGATGGATCTTTATACATGTTGATGTATAATTGTGAAAATATTTTTGTAGTTGAGATACGTAATGGTTTTTAAATGATTCTTATAGATGTACCGTGATAGTGGGTGTGTTGAGTTGGGCTTCTATTGCTCCTCGGTGGAAGTCCAAAAATGTGTGCAGAGTAGGTGCTTTGTACCTTCGGGTTAATCCCCATAAAATAAGCGGTGGGTGCTTTATACTCTCGGGTTTCAGGACCGTAAATTAAGCAGTTACGCTGTTGTGACTCTGTATAGCACTTGTCATTACCTAGCAGGCCTTAAGTGGTTCAGGACTAGGCTATTGGGCAGGCGTCTATAGTTGTTACCTTTGTCCTTGTGTGTGGCAGAGTCGGTACATAGGATTCATTTTATCTTATTTTTCTCAGCTGTGCGGTCTGAGTGGAGAATACCGCTTTCCTACTATTTTTCCTTAACTGTGGCACGATAGTTGCTCTGTTAGTAATACATGATTTTAAGGATGAAAACGTGGGGTTTTGTGAAATAAAACTATTTTTGAGACTCGTGTTTGTCTGATGGAAAACCTTTTTGGCTCCTATGAGTGAGTAAGTTTGTACTATAATTGTATATCCTGCTTTATGGCTTTATAGTCTTTTCCTATTGGGTTTCGGCTCATGTTGTGGAATTTTGTGCAAACCTTTTTCAGGTGAAAATGATTATGTGGAGTTGACCTAGAGGTGCCCGTGGTGATGGAAGAGTGGATGGAGTTTTCCTATTGTTTTGGACATGCACTTTTACATGTGATGCATGTTTTTGAAGGCAAGTTTTGTACGCCTTAACTCGATATATTTTATGCATGTATGTACATAATGTATTCTATTTATGAGAGTGAACCTTGGGTACTCCTTTCTATTTCAACTGTTAAATATTTTTGTGTTGAGGGTTTTCCAACTAAAGATATTTTTAAAATGATGTTGTGGTGGCTTTTCACGTGACCCTAGAGTTTGAGGCGTGACAAGTTTTTATAATTTTCATAAAATATTAAATTATAGTTCACACCACTAAAGAACTATAATTGCACTCTAAACTATAATCTTAAGACCATCTTGCATTGAGCTCCTGTTATTACATGCTTAACTCATCACCCCACGTTAAGATTCTCGATACCCGCCAATTATATTTAATTACTGATAATTTAATATAATCGGCATCTTTAAATTCCTTAAGCTCTTTCGCCTAACTTATCTTACCATTGGATAAATAAATCCACCTACAGAGTTTGGCCTGGTCAAAACTTATAAGCTTCCTTAAGGGAGTATCGTCAATCCCGATCATTCGAGACGTGGATTCCGTCAATAATTAATATCCACCATATAAATAATACCACCATCTAACTCACCGGGAATATAGTCATATAAGATCGCACCCTCTAATGAATCAATACAACAAAAATTAAATATACGTCAATCAATAATTATTTCAAGATTAAGAACATAAGTACTTTCAGAATAACCGTGGGGTGTAAATTAATTTATAAAATCAGTATAAAATTAATCACCCCAATGTGTCCCATTCAATACATACAAAGTGTATTAGCACAGAGAGTCAGAACAATAGACGACGTTATTATATGTTCCCCGTAATTATGATAGGCCAATTTAAATTCTGAACTACATTCGTACCGATGGTATGTTCATTTTCATATAGACTGTGAACAAAAACTTATATTCTACAAGAATTTAAAATCTGGTCTTCTGTGTGCAAGTCGTATCTACACACCAGATTAAATACTGTACAGAATAAAAGACATCCATGCATAATATTAAGAAAATAATATTGCATACATTGCTCATTAAGATTCTTATAAAATAAAAAATTAATTTTATTAAAATAAAATAAAATACTAAAAACATAGTTTTTAGTATACAATCCTAACACTTAGTGTATCGTTCATGGGGCAGTGGTCTCGTTGACACCGAAGCATCGTATCCATTCATCTCATCTACATTTGCATCTGTATTTGGGCTAAAGGTAGACGTTTTGGTTAGCATCTTATGTGTAGAGACACCAATTGAAGGGACCACCATTTTAAGGCGTATCTGTAGAGCCTGTGAGATAGAGATTGTCGACCACCGTTTAATGTTCGACTTTATCATGATCGATATGACTTCATTCGATATCATTTTGGGAATGGATCTGTTGACCACCTTTCGTGCTTATATCGACTGTGACCAACGACGTGCATTCATTTGCACTCTTGGGAGAGAATCCTTTTATTTTGTGGGTGACTGAGACGATGATTTTATGCCTAGACCTCATGATTCACAGAGCTATAGTAGTCTCAGCCTTCTTTTCTTCGCCCTATCAACGAGTAACACTGATTCTACTCGTGGTGAGATTTCTCCTGTTGTTTGTGAATTTTTGGATGTCTTCTCGGATGACTTATTTGAGCTTCTGCCATTACAAAAAGTGAAGTTTTCTATTGACCTAATCCCAAGGACTACCCCCATTTCTATGCCCTTATATTATTTTGCACCAACAGAATTACAGGAGTTAAAGATGCAGGTCCAAGAGTTATTGGACAAAGGGTTTTATTCGTCCGAGTGTGTGGCCTTGCTCGCAAAGAAGAAGGATAGGTCCTTACGTTTGTGTATTAATTATCGAAAGTTAAACCACGTGACCATTAAGCATAAGTACCCTATGCCTCGTATCGATGACTTGTTTGACCAACTGAAGGGTTCGTGTTGCTTTTCCAAAACAAATTTGAGATCGGGATATCATCAGTTCTGAGTCAAGAAAAAGGACATTCAGAAGATAGCCTTTCATACCCGCTATAGGCATTTTGAGTTTCTAGTCATGCCTTTTGTTATTGACTAACACACCGACGACGTTCATAGACCTTACGAACTGTATCTTTCACCCTTACCTTGATCGATTCATGGTGATGTTCGTGGACGATATTTTGATTTATTCACCGTCAGAGGAGGCGCATGATAAGAATATTAGGATCACTCTACAATTGTTGCAGGAATATAGTTTGTACACCAAGTACAACAAGCGTAAGTTTTGGTTACCCGAGGTCAAGTTTTTGAGGTATGTGATTTCGGGAGATGGGGTAGTAGTGGATGCTTCTAAGATAGAAGCCGTGATGGGTTGGGAGAGGCCAAAGAACATGTTCGAGATTTGAAGTTTCTTGGGTTTGGTGGGTTACTGCGCCTATGACGCGTGTAACGCGTAAAGGAATTAAGTTCGTGTGGACTAATGGTTGTGAGCTCGCCTTCCAATCACTAAAGGTTTGATTGGTTTAAAAACACGTTTTGAGCTTTGGAGGTTTATTACAAAGTTGGTGGATACGCATACATAGTTTTCATAAATATGTATTCTAAAAAATGGAGGAAACTATGTGAATGTTGCAAAAATATGGATTTTGGTGATAGGATCTAACCCTTGGGGTTGAACATGGGTTTTAAAAATGTAGGTTGAATTAAGGAAAGTTTCGTGCAAAAATATTGATTTTATCTTCATGAATTTGGATGGATTAGTTGTGTGCCTTTAATGTTTTTGCAAAAGTACCGTAACAACATGGTGAACGTGGGCCTCAATTGCTCCTTGGTGAAAGTCCAAAAATTTATGCAAATAGGTGCTTCGCTCCTTTGGGTTAATCCCTATAAATGAAGTGGTTACCCCAATGGGAGGCGTGTGCTGTTGTGGCAAGGTATAGAACTTGTCATTGCTTAATGGGCCATTGGATGCCCCAGACCTAGGTCAATAGACGAGAGTCTATACTTGCTACCATTGTCCTCAGTTCGACAATGTCGGTATGTGTGAATCAATGTTGTTGTGTTACTTATTTTTGTTGAAAAACTGTGCGGAGAATAAAAAGAATGATTCTTGAGGTGTTTTTAAATTATGTATCATTGTGGGGTTATATGAACATAGTGGTTTGAAGGAAAATTATTTTAACAAGGGGTGTGAGTGGGTGAGTTGTTTATATAACTAGTAGTTGCATGTTATGCTTTTTATGTATGCTAGTCTATTCCTATTGGGTTTCGGCTCACGTTGTTGGATTTATACAATTTTAGGTGATCCAGATGATTTGGCTTAGTGTGGTGTAGTTCGAAGAACGGTAGTTGATTAGAAAACTCATAATTTTCTCTTTTTGGTTGTATGAACCATATAATCTTTATTCCGTTTTGTTCGTACATGAAGGAAGTTGTTTTGTAAGCCTCAAGGCTATAGTTTCAATGCAAGTATGCTTGTATGTATGAGAGGAACCTTGGGATGGTTAAACTTAATGTTCTATGGTTGAAAATGGGTTTTAGGTTGGGTGATCTCAATGTTTTATGATGATTCTCAGTTGGTTTATCGTTTAAATTCAACTTGTGTGCCTTGGGGAGGTTTTGGATCTATTTTGTCACCTCTAAAGGTTGTTTCTTTTTGCCTAAAATGTGTTGAAAAAGAGTATAATATTTTCTAAGTGTCAGATTCCATGGCTAGCTTTGAAAATCTGTGCAGGGCCAAACCGATCGATAGACCGATCGGTAGGTCTACCGATCGATCGGTCTACCGATCTATCTTTTGCATGTCTTGGTTCTTTGACAGGCGTGTGGGAACTGCAAACTGTCAAAGACTAATCGATCGGTCCTTTGATAGAATGATCCGTCTACGAATGTTTAGAAAAATTTTATGTTTTGTTTTAAATGCTTGGCTCTCGGGACCTAGACCTCATTCTTTTAGGTTACTCTTTTACTAAAAATAAACCCTCAGTTATACGTCTCTTAAAGGTTTTGAACTGGTTATCTATCTATGTTTTAAATCATTTTGATTCAGGTAGTTTTGGTGGGTTTTTGTTTCGTAAAACATTTTTTCTTGGATGGTTCACGTGGCCCGAGTTTTAGGGCGTGACAATTGGTATCAGAGCTCTGTGTTTGAATACCTAAGAACCGTGGGAAAGATTGTATCACCTTGTGAGGATAGTTATGTGTGCTTGATTGCATGTGTTTAAATGTTTTGGATAACATGAGAATGTTGTGTATACATGAGCATGGAGGTTGGACCTTAAGATTAATTGGTCTTGCCCTTGGGCTTTTAGATTAACAAACTTAGAAGCCAAGTTAGAAATGCGTTTGGCTGACGTACTTTCTTGCAAGAAATCTAAATAGGTTACCCAAATTGACTCATCACTCTTGTCGGTGCCCCTCGGCACGTGGAATTTGTTTAACATGATTTTAAATGGCTAAGTGATAGCATGACTATGTGATATGTGTTAGTAATGACATGGTGAACCGAATCTTATGTTGCTATGTTTCGTGTTTTCTTTTATATAGAAGTTATGTTAGTGCGGAGAGGGCGAGATTGTGGTTTAGGCCAAGGGGATATGTCAATCCCTAATGCTAGGGATGCTAATGTTCCCCAAGGACCAGTCGATGGGGTGGATCTGTTTCATGAGATGGTGGGTTCTATCCACCCGTTGGCTGAGGGTGCTAAGGGAGGGGCGAGAGTACCTAAGCCGAGGGCAACCGTTGCGATGTGCGAGTTTCGATGTCTTGACCCTCCTACCTTTGTTAGGGATCCTGATCCCAATGTAGCCACAGAATGGCTAGAGCTCGTGACCAGGATCTTAGACACGTTGCACATAGTCAAGGATGACTTGAGGGTTGCGTTTGCCGCATTCCAGCTGAGGAGTGACGCCCATGAGTGGTGGAAGTTTGCCAAAACGACTGTGGAGGATGCGCGGGTTGCTTTTACGAAGGTGTTTATGGAGAAATACATTCACAAGTCTTCTAGGGACATCTATAGGGAAGAGTTCTTTTCACTCACCCAGGGGACGATGAGCATTGTCCAGTACAAGGCCAGGTTTTCTAGTTTAGCTCGTTTTACATAGGAATCCATGGGCACAAATGAACTACATTCAAAGAGGTTTGAAAGTGATTTGAGACCCGCGAGTAGGGAAAGGGTGGCTGGATTAAGGCTACAAGTTTTTACTGAGTTGGTGGAATTTGCAATCACTATTGAGAATACTTTGAATAAGACCCGTGAGGCTAGATAGGCAAAAGAACTACAAAGAGGGACGAGTGCACAGTCAGATGGACGCCACAACAAAAGACAGAGGTCATCTGGTCCCAGTTCTTATCCCACTATCATATTAGCAGTTTTTAGCACCGGCACCCTCGGTAGCTTCATCAAGACGATCGGAGCTGAGGGAGCTCATTTGTTGTCAGTGCAGATAGCTAGGGCATTGTGCGGTGGATTTCCTTTTGAGCGGACAGTCTCAGAGTTTGATACATGTTCAGTCCCAGGGGAGAGAGCCACCAGTATGCTTTGGATGTGGCCAGTTGGGGCATTTTTGTAGGAACTGCCCTCAAGGAGGAAGTACACAGAGCACAGCAGGTGCACCACTTACCCAGCCTACGTAGGGATGATAGACCTACTAGCATCAACTGACAGTTCAAACTTCAAGGGCAGCAGAAAGGGATATGTCAGCCAAGTCAGAGCACCAGCCCACTACCCAAAGCCGTGGTAGACAGACTAGGGGACCGTGGGGGTAGGTGTTTACCCTAACTGATTCGAGCTCTTCGAACGCATCGGTTATGCCTAATGCTTCAACGACTACTTCAGTCATTGGAGGTACTCTCTTAGTGTTCCATTCATGGGTTAGTGTTCTTATCAACACAGGAGCATTTCATTCTTTTATCTCATCTTCTTTCACATCTGCTTTGGGGCTGGAGATAGATATATTGGCTAACACGTTGTGTGTAGAGACCCTAGTCGGTGGGAACGTAATGTTGAAACGAGTCTGTAAATCTTGTGAGTTAGAGATTATCGACCGTTGTTTAGTGTTTGATGTCATCATTCTCAATATGATCACGTTTGATATCATCCGAGGGATTGATTGGCTAACCACCTATCGTGCTTCTATCAATTGTGATCGACAAAGGGTATCGATTTGTACACCTGAGGATGATTGCTTTTGTTTCGTGGGTGATCAAGATGACAGTTTCGTGCCCATGCCTGGTGTTTTGCAAAATTGAGGAAGCCTTTGCTTCTTTTTTTCTGCTCTCACGTTGGATGAGGCTGTGAAGGTTTAGGGAGATTTTTCCCTAGTAATTTTTGACTACCTAGATGTCTTCCCTGATGATCTATTCGAGTTTCCATCACCTCGTGAGTAGAGTTTTCTATCGACCTTGTTCCAAGAGCTGCTCCATTTTTTAATGCCATCTTGTCATTTCACACCAATAGAGTTGCGTGAGCCTATGGTACAACTTCAGGAATTGCTAGATAAGGGATTTATACGCTCGAGTACATCGCTATGGGGAGCTCCGACCTTGTTTGCCAAAAAGAAGGATGGGTCCTTAAGGTTATCTATTGATTATCGAAATTTGAATTAGGCGACGGTGAAAAACAATTATCCTATGCCGAGAATTGATGATTTGTTTGATCAACTAAAGGGTTTTAGCTATTTTTTGAAGATTGACTTAAGGTTGGGGTACCACCAGCTGAAGATCAAGAAAAAGGACATACCAAAGACCGCCTTTTGAACTTGTTATGGTCATTACGAGTTTTTAGTTATACCATTCGGTTTGATGAATGCACCTACGACATTCATGGACATGTTGAACTGCATATTCCATCAGTATCTTGATAGTTTTATAGTCGTGTTTGTGGACGACATTCTTATATACTCCTCATCGAGTGAGATATATGAAGAACACCTACATATTTCTCTACAACCTCTAAGGGAGCACCGATTGTCTGTAAAATTTGATAAGTGTGAGTTTTTTATGCAAGAGGTGAGGTTTCTTGGACATGTGGTGTCTGAAGATAGAGTATCTATGGACTCTTCAAAGATTGATGTAGTGATGAGTTGGGAACGACTAAAGAATGTGTTTGAGATTCGCAGCTTTTTGGGCTTAGCAGGCTATTATCAGCGATTTGTGAAAGACTTTTCTCGACATGCCGCACTGATGACTCACCTTATGCAAAAGCGGGTCAAGTTCACTTGGAGTGAGTCTTGTGAGTTGGCATTCTAGGAGATGAAGAAAAGATTGACTAGTGCACCAGTGTTAGTTATTACGAAGTGGGGTTTGGGTTATACAGTTTATTGTGATGCATCACATGATGTCTTTGTTGGAAATGTATACTGGAAATTAATGCTGTTTATGTATTTTATTCTGGATCCCTGACATATTAATAAGAAACATTTGAGATGATTTTGCATTTATGGTTTCATATTTATATTTGTGATGTATGAATGCATAGTCCATATATTCTGTCAAGCATTTGACTCGGTGCGTGTTGCACGGAAGATCGGGTCAAAGGTTCTGACAGATTATATAGGTAGGCTCACAATCGCAGTGGACCCGAATATTCTATTGGTACGATTGTAATACATCGTTATAGTAGCTAGTCTTGGCTAGGTCGAACGAATTGAATTCAGGTTTTAGGAATTCGATGTTCGAGCTCGATGTGTTAGTACAGTTAGAGTGTATTGAGCGGGATCAACGGGATGATCGATTCTATACTGACTATATGAATTTGATCCACATCTCGTATTATCATGTATTGCACGAATTCTTAATCTCAAAATGATTGATTAATTGTGTTCAGATGATGTACAGTACTTTGAGTCGTTAATGGTTGAGATTTCCTCCATGAGAACAACAATACCGATGAGTTGGGTGCTGGCATTGTTTGTCCGATGATTGATAGTCAGCTGACGAAAACCACGTCCGATTTAAGTTGAGGAGTTCCCCCTCGTGTACTTTGCTTATAGATTTGATTATGCTAAACCTGTACAGTGGGTCTTTGGATCCGGCATATCAAAAGATTAAGCGGTGCAGTTGCGAGGAAAATAGGATAATTAAATCGAATTGTCAGTAACCTAATTTATTTATCGGGAATCCATATCTTAAACGTGGAGAGAATTAAGTTCATTTGATAATTGGAAACTCAAGATATAATTTGAGTTAGGGTCGGGAGTTCAGTTAGGACCTTTAGTGGAATAAGTTTTGGTTCATGGAAGAAAGGATTTAACTCGGGGACAGAGTTAGGAATATCCGATTTTCTTGTATGGTTAGCCCGAATCCTATACTTTCTCGTGATCCCTCACGTAGCCCATTATACCCACGGATATTTTTTTTATTAGTTTCAGTAATTATTTAATTTAATTAGAATGCCGGTTTTGCCGCAAGGGACATTCAGGAATTAAATTAAATGTTGAGGGGCATTTTAGGTTTTTGGCACACCTAGGGATTGCTCCATAGATGGCCGGCCCTAATTAAGGGGATGAGATTTGTTTTTATTATGGATATATATCTCTTACTAATTTTTAGGTAGAGAGAGATATAGATGCCATACATATTTTAAATGATATATTGTATATATCATTAAAAAGGCACAAAACTAACCCTAATCCTCCCTAGCCGCCGCCCCCTCTCTCTCCTTTTTGGTAAATCATTTTCTGCTTTTTGGAGAGAAGTGTGAGAAGAAACTGAAGAGAAAAAAAAGAGTTCAATCGAAATCGGTGCCCACACATCGAGATCGTCGTAGTGCGCCCGGGTCATACGTGAGAAGGTTGCAAGATCGTTTTCAACGTATTCGGGATTTATTGAAGCTTTTCGACAAGTTTCATAAAAGTATAATGCTATTTAGATTAATATTGTTCTCGATTTTTCATGATAAACGCACACGTCATTTTTTACGATCACGACGTCAGATCAAATTATTTTTTTGCTCCAACAATGGTATCAGAGCCGTGGTTGCGTTTTTCATGAAAAACCATTGTGCTAAGCTTTTTTTGCAGCCTATGTCGTTATAATCTGGTTAAATGCATGTATGAATATATGTATAGTTTATATCGTTTTTTTTTAATTGTTTATCTCGACGGTTTTGATTAGAGATTAGATCGGTTGTACGCCTCCTACGTGGGGTATAGTTTTTGGCGATGTAATCTATTATTTCATTCATTTTTTTCTGGATTAATATTGTAATCGGCCAAACATGGCGCAACACTGCTGGCTGAACAGGCCTACCGCCGCTGCTTTGTTTTCTTTCTTCGCTTTTGTTCTTCGTTTTGCATGATCCGATTACAATAATGATCCATAAAAAATGTAAATGAAATTATATTTTACATCGTAAAAACCTTATACCCCACGTAGGAGGTGTATAACCGATCTAATTTCGATATAAAACCGCCGAGATAAACGGTGAAAAAATGATATAAAATTAAACCATCCATTCACACATTTAACTGGATCATAACGACATAGGCTGCAAAACAAATGTTAGCACAATAGTTTTTCATGAAAAATCGACACCTTAGCTCTGATACCACTGTTGGAACGCGGACGAAAAATTTAGAACCGGCGTCGTGACTGTAAAAAATGGTGCATGCGTTTTTCATGAAAAATCATATCCATGAACAGATATATTAAGATTAAATATACCTTTAAGAAACTTGAACAAGTTTTTTTGATATAGAATAACGATTCGAGACGACCCAATGATCTTCTCACGTATATCCCGATGCACACGACGATCCTGGTGAGTGGGCACCGATCCGGATCTTCGTGTTTTTTGCCTTCTTGATTTCTATCTCACACCTTTCTCTCAAAGAAAAAGAAATACACCATGGGAAAGAGAAGGGGCGGCGGCTAGGGCTTGGGATTAGGTTAGATTTTTGGCTCCTTGTGATATGTTTTTAATATATCACTTGAGATTTCCATAGAAATTATATATCCCTTTTCTAAAATCAAGGAGAAGATATATATTTTTCATAAAACATCCTTATACCCCTATTAGGGCCAGCCACCTAGGGAGTGATCCCTAGGTGTGCTAAATTCTAATACCGCCCTCTATTATTTAATCTAATCCCCGAATGTTCCCGGCGGTAAAATCGACATTCAAATTAAATTAAGTAATAACCGAAACTGAAAAAAAAATATCCGTGCGTATAAAGGGCTACGTGAGGGATCACGAGAAAGTATAGAACTCGGGCTAACCATATGAGAAAATTGAATATCCCTAACTCTGTCCCCGAGTTAGATTCTTTCTCGCACGAACCAGAACTTATCCTACTAAAGGTCCTAAGTGAACTCCCGGCCCTAACTCAAATTATGTCTTGCGTTTTCAATTATCAAATGCACTGAATTCTTCCCACGTTTAAAATATGGATTCCCGTTAAATAAATTAGGTTACTAACAACCCAATTTAATTATTCTATTCTACTCGCAACCCACCGCTTAACCTTTTGATATACCGGATCCAAAGATTTACTATACAGATTTAGCATAATCAAACCTATAAGCAAAGCACACGAGGAGGAACTCCTCAACCTAAGTTGGACGTGGTTTCCGTTAGTAGATTATCGATCATCGAAAAAATAACGCCAGTACCCAACTCATTGGTATTGTTGATCTTATGGAGGAAATCTCAACCATTGATGACTCAAAGTACTGTACACTATCTGAACACAATCAATC
>JAOTRH010356539.1:14248-36324 GCA_034768845.1 Heliamphora exappendiculata | reverse complement strand
GCCCCTTTTTATTAAAAATAAAAATAAAAATTAAATTTGAAATAAGGAGAGAAAAAATGAGTTTAAAATAAAAAAAAAATTAATTTTTAAATAGAAAGAGAGAGAGAGAATAAGAAGAGAAGATAGTGCTAATTAGTGAAAGAAAATGGAGAAAAAAACTCAATTTAAAATATATGTCATGTCAATACTATTATCTTTTGTTACATGGATTAATAGATTAATAAGGCCTCGTGGAACTTAGCTTTCAGTCAAGGTTTTTTTAGGCCAAATAAATAAATAAAATTACTTAGTAAATTGTAAGGATGTAAAAGGCAATAAATCAAATAATTTGACTTAAAATAACTTTAAGTTAAAAAATAAAAAATTTAATTTAAAATTATTATAATTTTTTAAAATCTATTTTTACATAATTTTATATTTAATATTGATATTTTTTGATAAATTTTGATGAATAAATTTTTAAAATACAATTTTAAAAAATAGATGTATATACTAAAAATTATCATATTTTTACAAAATATATAAAAAAAATTATATAACAAAGCAAAAAGGTTAAAAGCCTTTAACTTGCCAAACGATCATTTTTGTTTTTTTAAGATTTAAGTAAAAAACAAATTTAAAAATCTAATTTTACATAATTTTATATTTAATATTAATTTTTTAAAATAAATTTTGACAAATAAATTTTTAAAAATTAAATATGTATAATAAAAGTTATCATATTTTTATAAAATATATTAAAAAAATTAAAATAAATTACACTGACCACTCATGAAGTTCATGAAAATATTAATCACCTTTTTTGTGATTTTTAAAATACTAAACATTCCTTCTAATTTAATTTTTGCATCAAATTAGTTCAATTATCAAATTTTTGTTACTACTGAACGAAAAAATTATTTTTCAATGTATATTTTTTTATTAAAAAAATATATATTAAAACTATTTTCATCAAAATTTGTTTTTATTATTGTATAAAAAATAATATATTATTTTTAATAAAAAAATATACATTAAAAAATAATTTTTTTCATTAAGAAGTAATAAAAATTTGGCGATTAAATTAATTTAATGCAAAAACTAAATCAAAAAAGAGATTAATAATATTTCAAAATTACAAAAAAAATAGTTGATGCTTTCGTGAATTTTAGAGAAAGTTAATGTAATTTATCCAAAAAATATATATAAGAAAGCAAAAAAGCTAAAAGCCTTTAATTTGCCAAACGTGAATTTTAGTTTTTTTTAAGATTTAAGTTTTAAAAAAAATTTAATTTAAAGCTTATTGACAAACGAGGCCTAAATCACATGCTTTCAGAATCTGAACTAAAATGTCAAAAAACACCTTCATGTGAATTTTCCTTCTTACTCTTTTGTTGCTCACAGCTGTAAAAGCTGAAATGACAGCAAAAGGAAGCAAAAGAGATTAATTTTCCTTCATAGTTTTCATATTTAATGATTTAATAAAAAAATATTTTAAATAAAATAATACGAACACATTTTTATTTATTTAAATGAGCAAAAAATAATAATTCACTTGGTGAATTAAATATTTTTATTTGTTAAAAATATTATATAATATCACTTAAGTTATACTCAAATTACATTAATAAAAAATAAAATAATTAGAATTTATAATATAAATTGTGAATATTTGTAAAAAAATATAAATTATTATAAAAATTAGTAACAAAAAAATAAAAACTACTCCTAACAACTTAACCAAACATACGCTACCAATTTGTCTTCGTTTGTTAAAAAGCTTAAAACCCAACTTTTTGTTATTTGACTTAAAGTCAAAGAACCTAAAAAAAAATTCCTATAGAAATCCAAGAACTTTTATCCTTTTAGACTTTTAGCATTTTAGCCATTTTATTTTTTTATATTACATAATTTTGTATATTTTTTAAAAATATTATAACTTTTATTATAAATATATATTTTTTTATAAAAATAATATTTTTAAAATTTACTCATCCAGCCTATCAAACAAATTTCATATTAAATATAAAATTATATAAAAATAAATTTTTAAAAATATAACTATTTTTTTATGATTTAAAACTCTTTTGACTTTAAACAATTTTAAACCCAACTTTTTAACTTATTATTTTTTGACTTAAAATCACATATATGATTCATCAAACTAATTTTTTTACTTATTTAACTTAAAATAATTTTAAATAAAAAAACCTAAGTTAAAATCATATTACAAAACAGACCATAGCCCTTCTCTCCCACTATGAGGCTATGCTCCGATTAGGAATGCTCATGGATTGAATCGATTCGCTCAATTCAATCTTACCAACTTGATAATAAATGGTTGTTCTCATGATGTAGTCGCGTAACGGATCACTTAATTTTTTTTCTAAGATATTAGTCGGCTTACAAGTTTTAAATATAGTCACCTGTCGAACATAACCCAACCAACAAATATTAAATTTAAAATTTTTTTATGCTTATTATAAGATTAACTTACTTATTACTTTAATATTTTTGTGTAAAAACTATATAATTTAGCCTATGTATAGTTTAATTAATAAATTAATAATTTTTTGAACTTTAAATTTATTAAAGATAATTTTTTAATTTAAAAATTTATAATTAATTAAAAAATAAAACAAACTCAACAATAAAAAATTTCAAATAAGCAAATTTAAGCCGCCAAATTAAATCTCATCCACCTATAAATCCGTTAAACTCGTGAGTTCAAAATTGTCAAATCTATAACTCAATTGCGAGTAAAAAAATTTAAAATAAATTACATGTAATCGAGCGATGGGTTATAAACCCACCCAACTAAACCCGATCCACCGTAGCCCCATCCATGCCAAGGTTGTAAATGAAAACTAGAAACATCCATTGGCAGTGTAGTAAACCGTAGGCAATTATTTTTAGTACTTTCATAATGTTATGTCATTATAAAAAATTATTTAGCTATTCATTTATTCATCATTATATTATGTGATATTATTTTTCGTTTGATATTTTTAAAAAATAAAAAATTTTAATAGATATTAAGCAAATTATTTATCATCTATAATTTACTTAATAAAGATAAACTACTACTATATCATTCTATTCGAAATATTTTTCACTATATTATTAAATAAGAACACCACATATTAGTTAAAAATACTACTGTTAGTAACTTTTAATTTCTTATTATTAATTTTAATTATAAATTATAAAAATTTTTAAACAGTCACAACTTCTGTTACAACATATAATTATTTTTTTTTTATTTCAATTACAAACTATAATATTTACTAAATACACACAACTTCTGTTACAAACTACATTTTATAAATATAAATTACTAACAGTAATTTTACAAAATATAGTGCTATTTTAAGACTATCAAATAATTACTCAACATTATACACACAATAGTATTCTAAGGGTGTTTGACAAGATTTCAACTGTTAACTTTTAATTTTTTGTAATTAATTTTTTGCAATAAGCTACAATGGGAGTATTTAGTAAAATTTTTAACTTTTGCTTTTAGTTTTTTGTTATTATTTTTAACTATAAATTATAATTTATTAATCGTTCATAATTTTTGTTACAAAGTATAATTTATAAACTACTAACAATAATTTTGTCAAACATGCTCAATGAGACCAATTATTTATATGTTTAAATTTGTACTTAGATATGTACTGCTAGTAAAACTTTAATAATATACATAAAAAATAAAAAAAATTTACAAGTGACCAAACAGAATAATTAAAGTGAACCTCGTGGTAGGCCCATGATTTCAGACTGAACAATCTAGCCCTCATAAAATATTGGAGAGAATTCGGTTCCCTCCAATATTGCATTTTTCCTTTTTGACCTTCCAAAAGGTTTATGATGAGAGCAATAATTTTTGTTTTCAGACAACATTACGGCTGATTTAGTTGAAAGATTATTTCAATGAACAAATTAAATTATTTAAAATATTAATATTTAGAATATTATAAATTAAATTATTAATATAATATTTTTTATATTAAAGAGTATTCGATTAAGAATATGATAATTTTAAAAAAAATAGTGGTCCATTATTTAGTTTGATATAATTTTACTAAAATTAATTTTTTTATGTATAAAAATAATCAAAATAATTCAAAAATTAATCCACCTACCTTTTCTATAAAATTGAGATAGTCTCACTAATAAAGTGTTAAGTTAATTGCTGAACTTTTTATTAATCCCCACCAAATTCTTTCTAAATATAAGCACTATATGAACTATTTTTAAATAACCTTATTCCTTTATTTAATTCTGTACTCAAAAATGAACTGTGCACCAACTTAATAATAAAAGGAGTCAGTGTGCTCATTTCATTTTACTTTGACTTGTAAGAGAGTCGCAATGAATAATAATTTATTTGTTTGTATTATTTCATTTTTTTGTTTTTATTAAATTTTTTATTATTTTTTCAAAAAAATGTAAGAAGCTTAATATAAAATTTTTAAAAATCTAAAATGATATAAATAAGCAAAAATTTTAAAATTTATCTCAAAGATGGGTGTTAAAATTTATCTAAAATGGCTTATTAACTTATTTTTGCTTATTTTTATTTTTTTAAAATTTTTTATATTTTGATCAAAAAATTTTATTTTTTCGCTTTGTCTCAATGAAAAGAGTTTAAAAAGTATAATAATTTGATTAAATGATAAAAAAATTCACTAAAAACAGAAAATTACGATGAAAAATAAGTCAATAAATCAATAAACAACTTTTACCAATTTAGGGCTACTTTTTTTTTGTACAAATTTAGTAGATTTATGATAAAATTATTTTTCAAGTTACAAATTTACCTTTCGTAATAAAAATTTTTATATGTGAAAGAAAAAGAGTAAATATAAAATCTAACACAATACCCGAACACCATGGTAGGAGTGTTGAATTAAAAAATTAGACTTTGACTATTAATTTAAGAGATTACTTAATCTGACGTTTGTTTACTAAAATTATAATTTGAATAATTATCCTGAATGACTCTCAATTTCATGAATTGAAGAATAACTAATCCAATGGGAAAATGTATCATACATAATCCAGGAATTATAAATTCTATTGAGTTAAAAAATATATAATTACTTATTTTCTCTCAAATATAAACTTTAAATTGAAAGTTCTATCTATTTTCGTTTATATTTAGACTTTATTTGAGTTTGTCTTAATTTTCAAAGATATTATATGACTTTTAAAGTTACTGGGCTTATTTGGTAATGAATTTATATTGTTGGGGTAATTATATGATAACTATTATATGGTAACTTTGCACATTTTTTAAACTTTTATTTACTTATAATATTTAATCTATTATTTTACTAAATTTTATTCACATTAAACAAACATGTTTGTCTCATTGGGTAATTGACTTAAGCCAACCATTTTTAGTGTTTTTTTTAATAATTTCTTTATTTTAACTTAATTTTATTTTTTTCCCTAAATTTTTCATATTTTAGTTGAAGTTTTTCAGTATATCAGTTTATCAAGTTGAAAGAAATCAAAATAGTAAAAAAGAAAGTCAAAAAATTAAATATATATTTATATATAATTTCTATTAAAAACAATATATATATATATATACACACACAAATAATTTCTATTCAAACATAAACAAACAAATTAAACATAAAAAAATTAATTATTATGTAAAACTAAACCATGGTCAATGACGAGAATATTGTCATCGCTATAAACAAAATCAAGAATATTTTACAAAAAAATAAATAACAAATTATTTATATAAATACTTTTGTTATCAAATTATTTATTCTTTGTAATTCTAAAAAAAAAAAAACAAATGAATGAATTAAGGCTCCGTTCATTTCAATATAAAATTCATTTTTAATAAAATAATTTTCTTATAAAATATTTTTATAATAAAACATATTGTTCCACTTATATTTTCTAGTGTACCGTTGACACGTGAAAAATATTTATAACAAAGTTATAAAAAATATCTAAATCTGGTTCAATACCTCTTAAAATTTCGATACAATTTGGGATAACTTTTCTTGTGTCTTTAGTGACTTTTTTCATCTTTTTCTGAATTTTAAAATTGTTTTAGCCTAGATTTTTTATCTTTTTAAATTATCATAATAAAATAAATTTAAAAATATAATCGTTGGCTAGAATTGAAAAAAAATCACCTTAAAGTGGCTCTTTAAGGCTCCTTTGTCTTATATGAATTTGTTAAAAATTTTAATATATATTTTTACCTTTTCTAGTGAGAAATTAAAAAATCATCGTTGGACATATATATCTAGGCAAAACATGCTAGACATACAGTACTTTATGCTGCTTCTAATAGGGGCATTACTGCTTGTAAGATACGGTGAAGGCTAGCTGTTACATACCATCATAAGAATTAAGATCATTAGTAGCTTTCCTGTTTTACTTTCATTTGTAATAGTTGTCATAATTGATAGCAACTTTTGCATTTTACTGAGCCTGAGGGGTGCTTGCTGCTACTAACAACAGTTTTTTCTTTCTTTTTTATAATTAAAAATTGTGTTAAAAACCTTATCGCACCAATAGAATTGTAGCACCAATAGAATTGTAGCCGGCAGCGTAGCTTGAATATCACGAGTTTAAGACTAAAAAATAATTTTTTACGAATACAAAATAAAACTGCGTACTATAAATTTATGTGATCTACACCCTTCCACGACCCCTGTATATGCAAAAAATTTCGTACACCCGACTGCCTTTTTAAAAATTGTGTTAAAGCGTTTGTCGCAACTTTATCCTTTTGCATATGAACCAAAAACAACTTAAAAGGCTAATTTTTGAGAAAGCAACATTTTAGTGGTTTTAGATTTCGTTTTTTGAATAATTAAATTTTAGCATAAGTTCAGTCATAATAAACACCCAATGAATTTGGAAATTAAGAATGAGAAAAGACAAAAGGGGAAGGTATTTGAGGTGGGAAGGATTGAGAGTTGCAAACAAAGTTGTTCTCTTATTCCTATTAAGATAACACTGCGTTAATAACAATGCATTAATAGCCTAATTAAAAGCCAATAATATTGTTACTATTTTGCCTGAGAACATTATTATTATTATTATTATTATTATTATTATAAGCAAAAGCAAGAGATGAGCTTGTTTGCTAATTTGAATTAAATTGAATGGGATAAAAAAATCGGTAATATTGTTGGTTCTATATGTTTTTTTTTAATACCAAAAGATTGTGAATAGAATTATATATACTGTGAAAAATTTAATTCATATTAGTTTAAATTAGAACAAAAAATGACATAAAAATTATAAATTTATTGTTGACATTTAGATAAAAAGAAAAAGGAAAATCATGTCCAACACAAATCGGATCATCCAATCCAATTTTGGGAAACAAACACGAAATTAATGGTTTGATGAGACAAACCCTTTAAAAAGTGGGTCCCATATTTTTAAAAAAAAAATTCAATCCCAACCCCAATTTCCCATAACAAACAAGCCCTAAGTGTTTCTTTAGGTATCAAACCAACAAATTGGAATTGGTTAGAGGATTTTTCTCATTTCTAATCACAGCCTGTTACAGTCTGCTCAATTTGCAGTTGAATCCAAATAATCTTGGTTATTTTTTAATACGTCAGTTACGATGTGTTCAATTTGCAGTTCAGTCCAAACCACAATAGGGAAGATAACACTATTTTTTTTTTTAAACTAGAACTTGGGGAAATCATCTCTTTCTGCTCAAAACAAGGGTAATAGTTGTGCAACCAACTAATGTCACAACCTACCAACTACTATATAATGTCTTGGCTCACAGAGGCCACAGTACCAAACCATGAGGGCCGAAGAGATTGCTCGAACAAAGATATCTGGTTTTTATTATAAAATTGCGGTAGGACTGTATTTATTATACGATCACGGTTGAATCAGACAGAGTGAACGAAAGAAAGATTCACGAGCAACTGAAAAGGATTTAACGCCTTCGAAAGAATCAAAGGAGGAGCTATATGAGGTGAAAATCTCATATGAAGTTCTGTAGAGTACGAGTAAACGTGATTTATCTGACTAAATCTTCTCGCTGAAAGAATCGAAGAGGGAGCTATATGAGGCAAAAATCTCATGTAAAGTTCTGCAGATTGGCTGTAGACCAAAGTTTCTCTCCCCCTCCCCCAGGAAAAAAAAAAGATAGAGCCCACAAAAAATAAAATCCAGATGGCCCCCACACCAATGTTGGTGGGTACTGGGGCAGCACCACCGCCCTCAAAACTGATCAGAATGTAGGCCCACTGTATATGCAAGACTGATAAGTGTGGACTTGCTTGCATTGCACACCCTCCGCGTGAGTCAAATAATTGTACCAAGCCGATAATCTCTGTCACACACTAGTCCACACACTACTACATTGGCATCCTAAGTGTGTTTCGGATCTCATTCAACTACCGTCACCATCTCGTGTAATGCCAAGATTTAAACCTCAACTTACCGCGGAGACATAACATAATAGTCCTAGTTGAACAGGATGAGATCCCATGATCCAAAAACTCCAACCACATGTCCCGGCCCCTTTTCCATCCATAGAACGGGGCAAAATGCACATGGCTGGAAGAGAGGTTGGAATTGGCAGACAGGTTTTTTGAGACAGGCAATCCCACCCGAAGGCTATACAATCTAGTGAATTGACTCGTGTGCGTGAATTCACTAGCAAGTTCAATGAAGTAGTAGGTGGTCCCAACTTCTCTATCAAAATAGCTATATGCTATTTGCTGGACCCTTTCGAGGGCAAGTGAAAAGTTTCCCAAAACCCCCAATCTTAAGCAATTAATGATGGAATTGGTTTGAGGTTGAGCCTTTTGTCCAATCTAGACCACCCACCAATGGGCAATCTCAAGCCCTACCAATGGGCAAGTGTTGGTTCTAATAGATCTCACTTCACAAGCAAAACCTTCCACAGGTATAAAGGGAGGGAAAGTTTAAGGAGAAGGTGGGGCTAGAGTCATTTAATGTATAAATAAGAGTAAGAGAAGTCTCATGGGTGGGTGGTCCCAAGGTTGATAAATGAAAGGGTAGATGGAGTTTCTCTCCTATTACTCCTTTTACCTCTAGTTTAGGGGCTGAAAATTTAAGGCTACTCAGCCCTACAGGGTTGGCTTTTAGGGCCCAATTAGCCCTTGTTAGATGGATCAGGTGAAAAGGACTAGAGGGGTTTAGATGCTTTCAGGGGTCAGCTATGTCTCTCCCCAATCTATGAAACTTGGTTGCCACCCTGGCTAGCATGTCTGCTTCTCAGACACAGATTTGGGGTATCTTTTGACAGAGACTAGAATGGACCAACCTACATTGTGACCAGTTTAAGGGGTGTACGATCTTGAATGGGGTCTTAGGGAAAGGGATGCTTAGTTAAGTGAGTAACTAAATGCCATCTATGCATATAGATAGACTATATAAGGATGCAGTGCATAGTTATCACAATCCTCTAATTCATGATTCAATTCACGATTCGATTCTCAATTCGTGCACGAATCGATGTGAATATACGAGTTAATCTATATTGTGATAGAATCGTAATGGATCTTATAATTCATATTATAATTCACAATTCGATTTACGAATTAATTCACTATTTATGATTTATGTGACTCTTAAAATAATCATATATCCAACAAATGTTGAAATCCTATCTAACACTTCTATTTTATTTTAAAAATACTACAATATAATGCAACTTAGTATGTTAACTATAAAAATAAGATATAATCACGCATAATTTGTTACTAATTTGATAATTAAATAATATAATAAGAATAAAACATATTTGATTTGTGTGAAAATTTGAAAATATCAAAATACATCTTTCAAAGATTTAAAAGATGACAATAACACTTTTAATAATTTATATTGTTATTTTGGTAACATAATCAAAGTTTAATAAGATATGGGTTAGATTAGTAAAACTCAACAATTATACAAATATTTTTTAAAAACTTTTTTTATTAACAATAAACGTACGAGATATGTTGGAAAATCTTGTGTTTAATCTAAAAAGCTCTCTCTCTCTCTTGTTATTCTACTAGTAATTATCCGTGCCTAAAGGCACTTTAATCTTAATTTAATTATAAAATTAATTTAAATAATAAATAATCTTTTTAATTATTAAGGTAGCTATTCGAAATATTTTCATTAAACTTACAATTAATTTAAACTAAAAGTAATGAAAAAGTTATATGTAAATTAAAAACAAGATTACAAAATTAACTATATTTCCCAAATAGGTGGTTTGCATATATATTAAAATATATATTTAATCGGAGATTAAAAAAAATTGAATTTGAAATAAAAAGAAAAAAAAAAACTTTGAATTTAAAATTAAGAGTGAAAATTTTAATAATGAAGAGAGATGGGAGCCATTTAATGTGAGAGTGTGTGCACCACATAGGACAAATGTTAACATCAAGAGTGTTGTGTTTTGTAATATAGATTCTCTTTGAGATTTTTTTTGTCCATTTTATGAATTTCGAAAGATAATATATAATTATTTTTAAAAAATCTTATAATGGGTTAGATTTGAGCCAAAATCTCTTGTGATATCTCTTGAATTAAATTATGTAATTATATTCTTATTACATAATGTGTATCAATATTAGTTATATTTATTTTATTTCATACGTACAAAGTGTTTAGCATCATATTTATAGCTTATGCTAAATCTTACGAATCTTGATTTGATTCGATTCAGGATTCCTAAAACGAAGATTTCAATTAGCGATTCACAATACTAAGATTTTGATTCACGATTTGATTTATGATTCAACGACTATGATGCAGTGTAACATAACCTCAAATTGCATGCTTTGTAGATGGTTAAAGGCTTAAAGCTAAGTAACTAAGAGGCAACATATTCATAAACAATCGAAAATGAGAACGTACCTGGTGCACGAACGTACCTGGTGCACGAACGTACCGCTTATAATAGGGTCTGAGAGACGCAGTAGGCAGACAATCTTTATCCCCCAATTTTTGCATAGAAGCTGATTTTTGCGACTTTAATTCATGTTCAGCGCTGCGGTCACAACCTCAGACAATAAAAAAATGTCAAATTTTAAAAACAGATCACAACACTACAAAGATGGTTTCACCTGCCAACTGGATTGATGGGTCTTTAGACAAGACATTTGATAATGTCAACAAATTGGACATCACACGTGAGATCTGCTGCAGGAAATAGCCAAATCTTAGGAGGTGAAAGAAAGAAAGAGCCAAAGACAGAGAAATATATGAAAGAGCCAAAGCACCTAATTTAGTAAAGAATATAGGTAAGGGTGATGCTGACAAAACAATGTTATGCCCTCTAAACTTAATGATGAAAAAGTGAAATCAAACATATTATAATCATCATATTGTAGAGCTCTCATCTACTCTCAATGGATAAAAGAGCCATACCATAAAGAGCTGACCCGCATCCATTCCTACAGAAATGGTGCCTGTGACTTCCCAGTTCTCACATATGTGACCACCAACCGTTCATTCATTGGCAGCGGCAGCAGCTTATTAGTATTTATCGTTGAAGGAAGCACAATGATGGGGCATCCTTTTACAGCCTAGATTTGGCCAATGGTACAGTGGTCTATCTTTTGACAATATATTAGAACACAAGAAGACCAGATATGACTTATACATTACAGATGAGATCCGGCCACCAGTTCCCATTACACTGAAAGCTATGGTTTCAACACTTGATACAATCAATTTGGGTTACAGCATAGCCTATTAAGTCTTCCCCTCATAGGCCTAAATCTACAACCATTTGTTCTGCATTGTGCTTTGAAGGTTCGAATTTTCTACCATTCCACGTCTTTATATCTATCGATCCTAAATCAAAAACCAACTACCCCTTGGTACACCAGTGGATGATAAAAAGATCGAGATAATGTTGGACCAGGAGTGACAAAGCAACCTACGGTCAAGACTTTGTTGCAACAGGGCAACTTATGGAGTCTCATATTTCCAATCAAGCAACCAATCACCTAGTAGCAAAGGTGAACAAAGATAATTATTGTTATTAACAAAAGGCTTAACTACTAATGATGTATTACATGGCATATACATAAAGAGACAAAAAAAAACCCAATAAATTAAGAACTAAAATAGCCTTTAGCTATATTGAAAATAACAAAAATACACACTCACCCGCCTACCCCTCAAACTCGGAGAGCAGCGAGAATTTGTCCAGCAAGAATGAAAGCGAGCCACGATGTGAGTCTTCGCATACAAATCGGCAAGTTGTAAGGTAGAAGCGACAAACGGTAACTAAATAGTACTCAACTGAAAATGGTGACAAACAAAGTCGCAATCAATTTCAATATGTTTCGTACCCTCGTGAAATATAGAATTATGGGCGATCTGGATAACACTCTTATTGTCACTGATTCACATTATAGAGAGGTAGAAGAAGGAAATGAGACACCCAAGTCAAAGAAAAGCCATCGAAGCCAAACAATTTCAATAGTAGCATGGGGTATAGCACAATAGTCAGCCTCATCAGTGGAATGAGCAACGACAGACTATTTCTTGCTCTTCCGGGACATAAAATAGTTACCAAAAAAGACGCAAAAACTAGTACTTACTATCAGAAACATCACCAGCACAGTCAGCATCCTCATACACTTAAAGAGTTGATGGGGATGTAGAGGATAATAACAAACTCTAAAATATGGTACGTCGGATGTAACGAATGATATGGAGCAAACTGCCTAGTGAGTAGAGTGAGGAGCATAGACAAACTAACTGACAACATGAACAGCATAAGTAATATCAGAGCGTGTCATAATGAGATAGACCAAACACCCAACCAACTCCCGATAAAGTGACGGATCCTCAAGTGGCACCATCAGTAGAGGAGAACTTAACATGCAACTCAATAGAAGTATCAAGAATTTTATCATTTGTGAGGTGGGCATGATCAATAACTTCATAAGCATACTTAGCTTGATATAGAAGATAACCCTTAGTGAAAGAAGCCACCTCAATACCCAAAAAATACCAAAGAGGGCCCAAATCTTTCATCTTAAACTCTCGAAAGAGATGTTATGAAAGGAAGAATGGTCTTTCTGTGCTAGCTTAGAGAAGGTAGTCTTCCAATGATCCTTTCGGTGGTAAAAATTGCACTCATCGAAAGCAACATGTGATTTTGGCTTCTCCGTGACCTGAATTAGATGAGAAGAGGGAGTAAGCAATAGTGGAGGACAACAAGTAACACCCATTGACAAGGGGTGACAAAGATTGACTGAGAGGGTATAGCCATCTAAATAACCTTAAACCTTATCTGTTCTGCAATGAGTTCGCAAATAACCCCATCAACAGAAGGCAACATGGAACGATGAAGAATAACGCCACGAAATGGCTCAAACTAGTCACGAAGGGCCATGAAAAACTATACCAACCTCTACTTTTCTCGATACTGAATATAACTATAAATCAGCTGCAACTCAAAAGGTTCCATAAGTGCCAGTTGATCCCAGTAAGTTGTCATCTTATTATAAAATTATTGGATTGTTTTGTCATTTTGCTCGGCGTTTCGAATAACTATCTCCAACTCATATTGCTTGGCAAAATTAGAAATGAGGTGCATATTCTAAAGATAATCCCACACATGATTGGCGGTCGTATACTTTGAGAAATTCGTACCAATACTTGGCTCCACGGAATTGTGAAACTAAGTGAGTACATGTGCATTATTTATATCCCAAACCACAATAGATTCATCATACCCTTTAGCCTTTTGATTTGTAAGTCGAACGATTAAGCCTGTTACATAACCCCAACGTCTTTTTCTAAGAAAAAAGTTTTTCATGATATTGGACCAATACGAATAGTCAATTCCATTAAGGTGGATGCTAATAGCTTACAGTTTATCCTCAGATATGGCAGAATTAGAAGGTAAAAGATAAAATGAAACAGAGCTTAGGCAACAAGATCAACCAACCAAATCACCAAAGAAAGAGGACAACCCCTGACAAAAGTGTGGACCAAATTTGCTGATGAGGATCGGTGATGAAGATTCCAGTGAGGTCGACAGTGTTGGTTGAGTAGGCCGACGAGGTTACCAATGCTGATTGAGGCCCTATTTGGGATCAATAGTAAAGCTCGCTTTTTCTAAAAAGCCCAACTTTTAAGCTGAATTGTTTGGGATTACCATTTTGCACGGCTTCCAAGGCAACAAAAAAAACAAATCTTTTTTTTCCTCCTTTTTTCTTGTAACATCTACTTTTTCAAATTATTCTAAATACTCACTTTTTTATTATTATTTTTTTTTAAAAAGCTAAATCTCTTAAAAGCCAAGCTTAAAAAACTATACCAAACAAGCTTTGAGGATGATAGTGATATTGCTGGTAGTCAGCATTTCAATAGAAGAGGTCGGTGGTCGTCTAAGGTTCTGAACACAACCTAGGAAGAGAAGGCTACGCCAAAAGGGGGGCTAGGGTTTTAAAGCCAGGGTTGACGAAGGTTAAGCCGAAGAGGACTAGGGTTTGAAGCAAGGGTCAGCGACGAAGCTTGGGGGCTAAGACAACATCGAGAAAGCTTGGGGATGGATCGAGTTTGACGAAGGTTGAGCCAAAGAGAGCTAGGGTTTGAAGCAAAGGTCGGCAACTATGCTTAGGGACTGCGACACTGTTCATCGGCGACAAGGGAAAGGATGACGAAACTACTATTTGTCACTGAAAAGAAGACAAGGCTACGAGGGTTTCGGCTTCGGTACTCGAAGGGAAGGAAAGGTCACTGATTGACGATGACTATTGCTGCTAAGGTTTTGATGACTCTGATACCATATTAGCAGAAGTGAAGAACATAGATAATTATAGCTATTAACAAAAAGGCTTAACTGCTAATAATGAATTACATCACACACACACACACACACACACACACACATATATATATATATATAGAGAGAGAGAGAGAGAGAGAGAGAAAATCCTAATAAAATAAGGACCAAAAGGCCCGTTAGCTATATTGAAAATAACAAAAAAACACTCTCACATCACGATCCCCTAAACTATCACACACACTGGCAAGGTTCTGTACTTCAACTAGGCAGTCCATGCATACTGAATGAAAGAAAGTTCAGGTCGGTGTATCAAAATCATTGGCTATAAAACTTCCAACACTTGAGCCTACAAAACAGTCGATGAGTCCTTTCAGAGGTGGAGCACAGAAACCTGATTTAATGTCTTCAACCACAAACCCATCACTTGTTGTGCAGTTGTATAAGAACTCACCCGCCTAGCGAAGGAAGATTCCAAGCATGTTCTAGAAGGAGGGGCGGGGGGGGCGAAGGATATCGACCACCATGAAACTACTAGGCTCACACAGTATGAAGGTTTAAACTATAACTGAAAGATTTTCCACAATGCAGGAGAAAAAGGGCTCGCTCACATTGAAAATTTAAAAGCCATGAATATAATAACTTGATTATGATTACCTATTTTCACGCTTATGCCTAATCATACTGATCTTTAAGCATAACTACAAATTCCAGTACTTGGTTAATCTCACCTACTCTACAAGATTTCTGCAACAAAGATATTGGGCATGTTGCCCTAAAAAGAAACCCATCCATCACAATAAAACTATCAAGGTAATACAACGTAACCACTAACCATTCAAACTATTCCTGAAAGATTGTCCAACAATTGTAGGAAAAAAGACTCATTCCCATCGAACAAATTAAAAACCATGAGTTTCATAAATTGATTACAAAGTCACCCATCTTTACAATTTTAGTGAATTCACTTAGAGATTCACTCTCGCAGGTTTAATCCAAAAGTATCCAACATCTGAAGTAGTTCAATAGGGAAAACAGAATTCAATTGGGACCAGAAGTTTCAAGACTTACATACAGGTGATAAGATTAGTGTCCATAAAAATTGAACGACAATTTGAAGGGAGACATCTTGACAACATTTGGACAAAAACATGCCTCGTAATGTTACTAGAAACGGATTAAAATCTAAGTATCAATGGTGGAATCTGGTCTAACAAAGAGGTCAGCCTCCTCGCATATGTGCACCCAACTCACCAAACTGTTCATCAGCTTCTATAGTATCCTCTGAAAGGCAAACTGCATCCAGCTTTTGTTTAAGAACTTCAATTACATTAAGCACCAACTGAGAAGCTACCTTTGATTGCGCCAGTAGATTCCACTGTCAATATAAAACTGTCTTCTTCGGCATAGATCTTGACCAGTCCTGCATTCCCCATTTGCTTCTGCTTTCTTGATCACTTCATCATTGTATGTGTATGCTTCACGATCAACTAATACAACCTGGGAGAAAAGGGGGGAAAAATCAACAGTTTGGACCATAAAACTATGGATGCTTTTGGAGGATGGATTACATTGGTGTGGAACTGTAAGAGTAACTTCATTAAAGCCAAAACCAACAGTCAAACAAATTACACAGTAAACAGAATGACATATCTGAGTAATCTGTTTAGGATATACAAAATATCACCCTATCAAAGGCGCCCTCTGTTTATAGTCATGATAAGCAAGAACCACAACCACAATGTGCAATTAAATATTTTAATGTGCAACTTAAAAAGCATGCCCATAATTGAAGTTTATTTAGTAATCCAAAGCAGAAGAGTGAAACCCTAAGTGAATTCACAAAAAAATTTATTAAGTAACGGCCATAAACAATGTAAATCACCAGAAGAAAGGAATTTGACATGGTAGCCACAAAATGATGAATTCCATTTAATCATTTATGCATATTACCATTCAATGGAGTCAGATTCTTAGAGCCTATTTTTATTTAACTCTATTCAGAGTAACTAGAACAGCTTATTCTTTTGAAGTTATTTTTTAACATACAGCCATAGTTCACATCTGCTAAGTACATGCTTCCAGAGGGAGAATGAGAGCAGAGGTTTAGAGGAAGAAAAACAAACAAACAGATGATAGAAAAAAGATAGGAAAGGGGGAAAGAAATCACACAATTCTCAATTCAAATTCTTATTCATCAAAATCTACTTAATACATCAAGAAGACTCAAAACTAAAATCCTTAATTAAATGGAAACAAATAAATTTCTAATTGGTACTTATCCCAATCTTGATAAAGACAGTTAGTACTATAAGGAAATAGAATATAAAAAATATAATAATTAATAAATTCCAAATTTGATCATTTATGCCATCTATTGTACGCATCACCTTAGGGTTAGATTCTAAATTACTCTGATAAAACCCTAATATCAGTGTGTGCTTGTGGAGATTGATTGCAAAAAGAAACTATACAGCTAGATTTGTCTCCTTTATTTAGTTGCAGTAGCTGAGGGTCTCCAGTATCAACCACACGGGAGGAAGGATCGTTCCAAGTCATCCAAGTAACAAAAACACGAGAGAACAAATTTTATGCAAAGTTTATACAGAGCACATGCTTAAGGGAGAGATGTATGCTATAGACCCTTACATTTATATAGCATAGCATCACAAAGTCATGGAACTATCCGGAGCTAGATACTCCTAGCTTCATTGTTTCTCTTTCCTACATTTTCCCTTATTGTGGTTTTCTACTTCCTTCATTTCCCTTACTTCCTCCTCTCTTCTATTCCCTGTTATCTTGCTCAATTTATACGTTATAACCCAACCAATACGGCAAAGGAACCAAGTCTAATGAAATCAAGTTCTACATCCTGTCAACTACCAGAATAGTTCAACCCATGTCCCATACCATAGGTGGGTCACTAGGACCATAAGTCTGTAACAGACCACCGAACTTATGTAGGTGTAGTCCTCGGAGACTCTTACTAGGTCCTTTTAGCATATTGGTTTCACATCTCAAAGCAAGATCCGCAGCTCAAGTTTGAGTCATGGAAAGGGCTACATGCCACTAGACTGTACTCTTATCTTTGTTGTAAGTCTAATGAAGCGGCTGAGATCAAGCATTTCATCATTTCCCTCATTGGAATAGTGCAACCCATACAAGCATACCATAGGTTGTGCCCATCAGGACCACAAAATTCACCCTTTCACTTTCCATTGTTTTTCTTTTCTTCTCTATTGTCTCTGCTGTCAATTATGCATATCTTCCAGTTGGAATCATATAGAAGTAAAGATCCATCTTGGGCAGCTTCTTGATTATTTATGCATGTGAAGATTGATTGCCACAGCAATATGGTAAGCCCAGTCCCTTCCCTCGCATTTCTTTAACTGTTTCTGCCCTCGAACAACTTGCTAGCCATAAGCATTAAGCAATCACCTTAGTTCCCTATTTGCTTGGTTCCTCAAAGACATTGAAAATCTCCACATGATACATGATTGTTTTTGTTTTGATTGTGGCCTTGGTTCGGAAAGTATGCTTACTGGATTTTGGGTGTTGGATCCCTATTTTCGTGGCGCTCTCCAACATAATGTTATCGTACGCGTCTTGCAACCCTAGAAAGTGACTTTTCTCGCAAAGTTCGGTATATTAGCGTTTGATAGAATTTCTTGAAGAACGCAACTAAATGTTTTGGGTCGTTGTTGCATCACTGTTTCATATTATCGCATTATAAAACTATGATTTGCAGTTGTACTATTTTCAGTAATGTTGCATACCCGGCTAGATTGAATTGCATCAGTACTCATTGTAGATTGCTGCAACATCCATCTTAGTGTCATAGTTCTCTCTAGGGGGTGTCTAGTTGTACTTTCCCACTAGGTTAGTGTTTAAATTTGTTATTTCCAGTATATTAGAAGAATCTAGAATTGCCTAGAGCGACAAAGGTGTGGTTGGGTCATGTTAGAAATATGCATAATTTAGCTAGTCACTTGTACTAATTTTTTGACATAAAAAAGTCTTGTTTGCCTCGTGAAAAAGCCAAAAAGTCGACGTTTTAGCTTTTTTCTGTTTCGATCTCAATACTGGTATGAAAAGGCAAAATTGATCATCTTAAATATTATAGATTGATAAGCCCATCTCATACCCTACGAGTAAAGGTTAAAGTTGTCATTTTGAATGAAAAAGCTAAAAACCTGCATCTTCTTGTCGACCAACACTTTTCCAGAATCCAACAACAAGGGTAGCTTTTATAAGCCTCCAAGCAAAACAACAAACTTTTTTCCTTTTAGCTTTTTAGCAAAAAAGCAAAAATCTTTAGCAAGCCAAACGAATCCTTAGTTGCCAGTAATTTACTTTCCCACGACCAAAAGTTCCAAACAAAAATCTCATAGGAATGTCTTAGTAATATGCCCATGAACACCAACAATAGGCGTTGAACTAATCTGAACAAATTCAATAGCTCATTCACATGGTGGGTCAATTGGAAGTGAATGCACCGTCACAATTCCAAAACCAAAATGATAGAAGACTAAAAAGGGTAGTGCAAGCGAGTGTCTTTGATGAATTTGCTCCAACTTGATAGTGTAAGGGTCATAGCTCATACGGCAGATGATAGGCCTCCTACTGAAGTACATAGAAAGTGGAACCACAGCTAGTCACAGTTGATGTGACGGTTTTCTATAACCTGTGGCGTTCTTCCTCTGGGTCATGGAGCCTCTCAGTTTTTAATTTTTGAAGTGGGAAGACAACCCTAGCTCCCCCTTGCTAAAGCGGCATATCAAACATCGCTAGAAATTACTTCAATTTAAGTAAGTCTGAAGTGAATGGACAACCCCATATCGTAGGTTATACCGGGGAAAAAAATAACAACTTAGGAAAAGTAAATCGTCCTAAATGCACAAAATCAAATTCAATAAAAAAAATACAAAAAATCTAAACCACATTGACGTGTAGTTTCTACATCTAAGTCTTCCACTTAAATAGTTCCAACCATGTGAGAGCCAAGGGAATGCACCAGGTTTATCATAAGCCCTAACTGAAAGACAGCCTAAAATCCAAGCTGAAAACCTAGCCTAATAGCCAACAGCACCTGGTCGGATAAAGCACATCAAGTTAAGCTATCCATCTTCGGTTGTACTCTTTCATCTTGAAGCCCACATCCTACCACTTGCAAACAAATCTAAAGTTTGCTGCCTTGTGCAGCCTAGGATTCTTTAGGTTGCCAATCAGCTGGCCAATGCCGATAAGTAGAAAAATCAAGCCTCACCGAAACCAGGATCAAACTTTTGTTACAAATTTATTGAGTGACAAATGCACCTTCAAATATTGAGTCTCTAAATGCCCACCTAGATTTTTCTTGGTCACTTCTGCAAGACAGAGGCAGTTGAAGGCTTGAACTTGAAGCTAATTGAAACACACCAATTTCCAGAATGGCTGTCGATCGTATATAAGATCACAGCTCACCATAATGTACTTGTACGAGATCTCTGCTAAGAACAAAAACTTCTTCCAAACAAACCTCACATAGGTTTGACGAGATCCTTTGTGAATATGTCAGATAATCATCAACAAATCACGAACATTTCATGAAAACACTTCGTTGTTTCCTGAAACCTTCTATTGAGTGCTTATAACCCTGAGGCAACAGAGTTACTAGTAGTATTCCACAAAATTTAAGGGAAAACAGTGTCTCAAGTTACATTACTAGAGTTCATGGAAATTGAAGTGGTCCGTCCAGGCATCAATTTCATTAACCTCCAAATCTTACAGGTGTAGACACAACTAAATCGTTGATGTAGATATCTCCTAGATCACCGTGTAGTAGAAGACACCTTGGAGATGGCATGTATATCCCATCCCAGAATGAGATCCAAACGTGCTTCAAGGAATTAGTATAAGGCCTAAGCATTTAGAGTCATCCAGACCAATGCCAAGGATGATAACATATTAAAATCTAAACTGTGACCTGGTCCATTGAATCCACCTGTGGAACTCGACGTGACACGGGGAGTTGGGAGCGCATTTCCACGATATATAATCGTGTCACCTAAACACCCAAGTTAAGAGTGAACTCTTGGATGTTGCCAGCGTCGTCGACACCCACCGTGGGATCCTATAAGATATCACCCCGTGTATCTAAGCATCTTGATCACCAAGAAAGGTCACCTCAAAACTCCTCCCGATCTTTTCCGAGACTATTGGTGTCTAACATAGCCTCTGTTTGGGATGTCTAAAAAATTTGATTTTTAAAAAGTTCGGCTTTTTTAGAAAAGGGGGAGGAAAAAAAAGTTAGTGTTTGAGATAATTTTTTTTAGGATAGCTTCTTCTCTTTTTTTTTTTGCTTCTTCAAAAATGCCACTACTTTTATTGCTTTAAAGTTTTAGTGTTTGGAATATTGGCACGGATTTTTATATTATTAAGAGTAGAGTTGACTTTTTAATTGCAAAAATGCCATCTTTTTAGAGAGCCCAAACAGGACCAGTAACATGCACATCCACTTTTTGACAAACCTTTTGACTTGGGTTAGGACTATCTACGGTTGCAATGTCCAACTATCCATGTAATGGGGTGGGATAACATGAAGTGTTTACATTGAAGATCAAATGCAACACAACACGCATTTGATTAGTTTTGAAATATTCGTTTAACATGCAAATAAGAAAATATTCAAAGGATCTACTGTACGAGAAAAAAAAATTACTTATGGAAGTGAGTTTGACAACCTTTTGTGTCGAACACATACTGAAAATCACATTCCTTCCACCATTAATAGAGTGACCTTCCTTGAAACGATCTACACATCACATAGATAGGTTGCCCAAATCAATGCTCTTGGTATTGAAAAATAAACCCAATAGACAATGCTTACATAAACCATGTTGATCAAACTACCTTCAACACTTTAAAACATAATTGCATCAGCCCAAATAACACCTTTACACTTGTATCCAAGAAAAAAAAAATCAACACTATAAAACCAGTGAGGCATTGCACTTATAAGATTACAAGCAACAAAACATTGATTATACAAAAAAAGTGCATTCAACTAATGGAAACAATGTAGAGACCCCGGAATATTAATTTGTGAATAATTCCATGATGTCAAAAAATTTTAATAATGTGATTGGGATTTTATAAAATTGAATTGAGGAATTAAATAGGGTGGATTTTTTTTTTTTACATAAATATCTATATTACACTAATGGAACTTTCTAGAAAAGTTGAGAAAATCAAGGAAAATAACATTTTTTTAAAAAAGACCCATATTCCCCACCCCCAACCCAGGCCCCCCCAAACCCCC
>JAOTRH010356539.1:0-14238 GCA_034768845.1 Heliamphora exappendiculata | reverse complement strand
ACCCTCTCCCCCTCATTTCTTCTTCTTCACTTTGTCTTCCCCATGGATGAGAAACAAGGTCTTGATTTCAATCTTCTCTCCACAAATTGATCCACCTCCACTTGAAATTGGACGCCGCCACTAAAGATTGTAGCATCACACAGTGGGAGCTTCGCATTAAGCCACCTAGGAGCCGAATCCATGGTGGGCCGAAAATTAGGGTTTGGCGAAAATTGGGATTTTTTCTTCCATGATGTAGGATCTTGACTAAAATATGATGTATTGTATAGATATGTGTTGATTTCTAAATTAAATCCATGAAACCCTAAAAATTTTGGGGATGTACTTGAAACCCTAGCTAAACTCATAACTAACTTGGTTGGAACCCTAGCTAATTGAATGTGAAGATGATGGTTTTATGTAAATTTTGTTTTTTTTGGGGGGGGGGGAGATGGGAGCTCACAATTGGTAAGTAAAGCCGTGTAGCATGAAGTTTTAAGTATTTAAGACTAATTTAACAATTGAGTTCAAATCATGGGTGTTTCGGTTAAAATTCTAGTTGAATTCTTGACCTAATCTCATGGTTGCTTATTGTAATAGGAAATTAGGCAACTAGTGAATTGTTAAAATCTTGTAACTTAATAATTTATAGGTTAAAGGTGAAGTTCATATATTAGTTTCAAGACTTGGGAATGAGTGTATACAAGCCTAAGATGGTGTTGTTGAAATGTGTAGATTTCATGGAATTCGAATAAATAAATTGGCTACTTAAGCAATATTACTTATTTATTGATGGTTCTTGAGTTAACATTGTACATTGACTTAAAAGGTTTTGGAAAATTTTATATTTAAACCGAAGTTGGGGTTGTTCAAATATTATGATTATGTGAGAAGTGGGTAAAATTGGGGAATTGAAAACTTTGGAGGTTATATATATATATATATATACGTGTTATACGATAAATGAATTGAGGAACTACGTTGTTGGGATGGTTATGTACACTGGTTTTCTAGAAAATTAATGAAAATGGAAAGTTAATGCAAAGGTTTAAGTAAAGAAATTAGGAGGTTCTTGTGGCCCATGAGATGGACAATGAATGTGGATATCAAAGTCTAATTTGGTGAGGTTGTGTGAACTCTAATCATGAAACTTTTTGCGTGAATCGGTGGTAGTCACATTTGAATATGATATAATAATGTGAAATTGCGTAGGGAATTAATGAAGGGTAAGACTGGAACTTAGCGAGTTTAAATCATATGAAAGGTAATTGAATGTTTTGTTTTCATTGAGTCTGAGCCTAAAATGTGATATTATGAGTTTTAACTTTAAGTTTTGTTGAACAATGAGTGGGAAATTAAATTTGTATTTCAATTGTGAAATTTGGAGAGTTTATCAAAAATCAAGCTAACCCATGGATGATTAGTTTGAGTGTGTTCTATAATTTTGTCGTGTCAAAGCTATTCAATGGTTTACTAATAGTTGGGGTTAAGCGTTAACCAAGTTGAAGTGACTTTTATAAAATTTATTACACGGAATTGGAGAATACCAAACATCTTGGTTATGGAATTCATGGTTAAAATGATTGTAATGATGTGTTTGAATTATGTAATTTGTTAGTGTATGAGTTTGAAGTTTAAATTTTATAGTTGCATTTAAAGATCCACTAACACTGGAAATATAAATCCCAAATGATGATGTTATGAAGCCTGAGATTCATGAAAACAAAGTAATTAGTGGGTTTAAATCACTTTTATCGTGATGATAACTTATGGATTAAGGTTTAGAGTTGTCCTATGTGTTGGATATTGAATTCAATTATATGACTTGAATTGATAAGATTGGCTTGAAAATTTGAAACGCTTGAACAAAGAACCTAACTTGTATTGTGACAAGGCATAAATCCCATAAAGTCCAAGTAATATGGTGGATTTGTAACAAGTGAGAGTTAATTACATGAATGTGAGCTTTGAAGTTAAGATTTCGAATTCGAGATGAATAAAATGGTTATACGTCGTTACTTATAATGATTATGTGCATGGAATAGTTGAATATGTTGAGTATTGAATCAGAATTGAATGTGGGATTTACAAATGTTAACTTAGGCCTCGTGAATAAATGAACCGTGAATTATAAATGACTTTATAATTAAAGTTGGGTGAATTAAGAATCAAATGGTGAGAAACCATGTTGGTGCATATATGCAACTTTTATTGTTAAAATGGAATGATAAGATCCCTTTATATATTGAATGATGTTGCAGGAGAATTAAAGACGGATTGATGAAAATGTGTTTGGAATTTATGCTATTGAATTGAAAAGGTGAAATGATGCAAAGGATACAAAAATGGTTTAGTATCGGGTTGCCTCCCGGGTGTTCCTTCGGGAAACCGAAATGGTTTAGTATCGGTTCGCCTGTGTGTTCCTTCGGGAAACTAAAATAGTTTGGTATGTAAATAAATTGGGCTTGAATAGCTTATCGATGAAAGACCAAAAACTTGCGCAAGCTAGGTGCCGTTCCCATCGGGTTAGTCTCCGAAAATCTGAGCATTGGGTGCCGTGTTCCCTCGGGTTAGGTCCGTAAAACAAGCATCGGATGTCGTGTTCCCTCGGGTTAGGCCCACAAAACGAGTTTTGGTTTAACCACAATTGTGATGGTTGTCGTGGTAAGTTATAGAGCGCACTATTATCCAACCAGCTTCGCGTAGCCAGTTGGAGGAATAGTGTATGTCTCTATAAGCTGCACCCGAAGTTGGTTCCAAGTTAATGAATGAATTGAGTAAACGATCAAATGAAAATGAACCGATTATCACTATCAATGAGAGATTGAAAGATAGTTTTCATTGTGATGAACAATGTGAAAATGATAATGAATGGAAATAAGGGAAAAGTGTTGTTCAAATGAAGACTTAAAGAGTATATGAGCAATATGATTCTCATAGACGAATACTAAAAGCCAAAACGGAAAGAAAGGGAAATAATGAACTTTTGATTAAAATATGAATTTGAACCACAATGACTTAACTTTGAAATTGTGTGTGAGAATAGCCGTTTGAGTATAATACTTTTTACGTGTAGCATTGACATTCATTCACACACACACCTCGCATATCTTTCCTTAGATCATTTTTAGTCGTTATCCTACGAGTTTCGACTCATCCTGTTTATACTAACGTTTTTAGGTTTGAACGAAGGAAAAAAGATTTTGAAGAATTGGGTTACTATGTAATCAGTTAGAAGAAAAAAGTGAAGACCTTCATTGTATTCATTTTGAATTTTTTTTGGGGATTGTAATATAAACATGTATGACTGTTTTTTAGAGTTGTTTATTTATGAACATTTGAATTCGGCGGTTGAAAAAAAGAGAATTGTATAATTCTTAGTGAGTAATGAATTCTACATATCCTGTTGACGAACATGATTATACTGATACTAGGATAGAGTCTCTTTTATTTAGTCTGATTATTGAAATTCAGGCTGAGCATGTGAATATTTTGTTATCTGCGCGTTTACAGGTTATCTTCTAAATTAGGATTATCCAAAAAACAGAGAGAACTCAACCGAAAATTTTTAAATTCACACTTAGAATGTTTTTAAAGTTTGATTCTACTACTTATCATTGAAATGAAAGTAAGTTGTTTTGACATTGAATGGTAGGTAAATTTATGTCTAATCCCATGAAAATTTAAGGGGTTTGATAAGGGATGGAATTGCTAGTTCACCTTGCTAGTTCACCAGCTGCGGTGTGGGCGTTCGAGCAGACTCACAGGGGAAGGCTACTGGCAGATGGCCACTTGAGCGTTGGCCAATGGGACTTTCAGCCAAAGGTCGAAAAAAATAAGTTTTAACGCGCAAGGTCCACCAATAAATTTTTTTATGCGCAAGGTCCAATCACTTACAATACAGAAAAATTTAACACAAACAAATAAATTTATATGTAATGCGTACAAATAAATTTATCTGTTATCTTATTTTATGCAAGACAGATAAATTTATCTATATTCTTTATACAAATAAATTTATCTGTACATTTTCAAAACATATATCAAGTACACAGATAAATTTATATATCTTGTATAAATAAACAGACAGATAAATTTATCTATACAAATAACACTGTACATTTTCAAAACACGTCTAAAGCACACAAATAAATTTATCCGTATGCTTATTTATGCAAGACAGTTAAATTTATCTGTGCGCCTTTTCAAAATACGTATAAAGCACACAGATAAATTATCTGTATGTTTATTTATACAAGACAGATAAATTTATCTGTGTGCTTTATAAATGTTTTGAAAATACACAAATAAATTTATTTGCTATAGAGTCCAATTGGATCTCGCGGGTTTAAAATTTTATTGATAAATGAAAAACAAAATCGCCGCTACTTTAAAGACCTAAAACTAATTTTCCGTTGGCCAATCCGCTTGAGCGGACCAAGCAGCTTAGTGGGCTGGATTTTATTTTATCAAAACAGTTCCCATTTTAACTCGGTTTGATTCCCGACCCCTTTCTAATAAAGCTTATTTCATGTTCCATAAACCTTTCTTTTAAAAGGAGTCGAATTATCTTTTAAATCGTGGATTATCAAGTTTAGTTAAAAAGATTTTTGAGCCTAAAACATTGTGTCCTAAAAGTTTTCTCATGTTTGGGCAATATAATGTGCAATAGTGTGATTTGGTTCACGTGACCCAGGCCTGGGGCGTGACAAACAACATAGCACGGACAATGTTACTCAACATGGAAATTGTAAAATTTCAGCCAACCTGCTGAGTATTAGGATCAACGTCAAATGTGTCAGTAGGACTGCTTTCAACCCAACTTCTCTTCTCCCCGAGAGTTATAAGTCTCCAACAAATCTTCATTGATATGAATATGTGGCTCATACATGAAAGTAACTGTTGCTGCAGGAGACCATTTTGCTGACTTTGCCAATGCCTTTTCTGCCTATAGCTGTTAGCCTCAATTCTTGCCCGCAGAGATTCACAATTATGATTTCCCTAAATACAGAATAAACCATCATTTCCTAGAGCAAATTGCAAAAAAGAAAGACTTTGAACGACCGCTTGATATCTACTAAACACTTGAACTTTTGATTTTATCAATTTTGAGTACCTAAACAACTCAATTTCGATCAATTAACGCATGTATGTCGAATTTTATTCTTTTTAAAAAAAAAAGGATTAACGTTACAAAACATGGGTTCACGTTATCTAATTTTGTACATTTTCTCCAAACATTTGACACGCGAGCTAATCCGTACATTTTTCTTGCATCACCGTAAAAAAAGGTGTGATGCTCCATCCCACGTTAGTAAAGATACAAATTAAGTCTAATATATAAAAAAACTTTTAGGCACTTACTGATAACTTGGGCTTAAGCATTTTAGATCGTTCTGTTAGAATAGTTATTCAAATTATTGGGTCAACGCTTCAACGGTCCACTTGGATCGTTATAAATGGTATCAAAACCAACCCCATTCCCATGTAGGGCTTCGTGGTAGTGTGAATAGAGAATTAGAGACTCCAGGGAGGGGTAGAGACCCAAGATTATATACATTGTGTACACTAATGGATTATTCTGTGTCCGCTAATAGACTACAATCCACATCCCAACCAAGTGAAGGACTTGGGTCACACGACTAGGTCTTCGCATATTTGAGTTGGAAATATTGTAATACTTCATTCCACATCGATCGACGGTGGAAGATAAAAATTAAGTCGAGTATATAAACAAACTTATGAGCTATTAGTAATAATTCGGACTTAAGTATTTTTTATTGCGTTATTAGGCTCTTTTCAAGTTACTGGGTCAGGTTCACTTGGGCGTTACAAAAAGTTACTTGATCAAAATTGAAACATTTAAATAAACAATTGATAAAACAGAAAATTATGGTATTATGTCGAAATTGAGTTAGTAATTCAGGAATTTTTTTTTAATTTTCTCTCTTAATTATGATGAGAATAGCAAGAGTAGACAGATTATAAAAAACAAAAGAAATCTTGCATCTCACATAAAATGATCGATATGGTGGAGAAAGAGAGAGAGGGAGAGAGAGAGAGAGACTTCGGTTCGAGATTGTCATAACCAGCGCCGGAATCTGAGAAATCAACGGAAACAACAACGTAGTCGGAACTATAGAAGTCCTTACTATTGACATCTAGGGTTTGCTCGTTGATGCATTTAGCCCTCAAATGGGACTCCGCCGAGCAGAACTCGCACCGATCATCGCCGTCACAGAAGTCGCAGTCTCTAGAAAAGCGCATGCTCATGGCTCGGTTGCTAGTGAGCGGGATGAGCCCGATGCGGTGTGCGAAATGAACTAGTCATCGAGCATGGACGAGTTGACCTTAATATCTGAATATCGATATTACGGCACAAGATTTCGATACGTATGGACCGATACGATACATAACCGTGTCGGCGGTCATAACTCGCCGGAGGGCGTTGTCCATACTCGCGTCGGTGTCTCGAAGCTCGAATTTGCAGTAGTCATCCTTGAGTTCTCGGACCTTCACCTTCGGACATTGATGATACAAATTTGCAGTAGTCACCCTTGAGTTATCGAATTTGCACCTCCCATTGTTGATTCTTTACTCTTTTTTATGAGATTCTAGATTACTTACATTTTGCAGCTTTGCCTCAGCCAAGTTGTTTTAAGGCGATTTTCGCCTGATGTCCATAAAAATAAATTTTAAAGTGCAAGATTTATAAATAAATATTTTAACGTGTAAGATTTAATTCCTTTAAAAAGTATAATTTATTTTAAAAATATTTAGAAAATGGATAAATTTATTTGTTTCGTCAAATAAGCACAAGTGATAAACACATAAATTTATCGGTTCCTTAAAATAAATATAAGTTCTAAATAGATAAATTTATCTGTTTCGTGAAACAAACACAATTTGCTAAATAGATAAATTTATCTGTTTCTTTCTAATATTGATAAATATATATAAATTTGTCTATTCTTTTTTAGCGTTGATAAATGTTAGACATATAAATTTATTTATCTGATAAAATAAGCATAAATGTATATAAATTAGATATTGCTAGTGCATAAAGGTACTACCACCATTTTTTTTTAGATTACTCTTGTATTTTAATAATTTCTCTAAAACCTTATATTACTATAAATAACCCATATTAAAAAACACAAAATGGGAAAAAAGAAGTACAAAACATAGATAATTATTCCAAATATTCAATGTTTTAAAAAAATGACAGAATTTCCCCTGATTTTTTTATAATTCCATGGTTTGACCGTTCACAAAATAACCTGTAATAAAAGCAAGCAACACAATATGCACAGGCTCAACCTGGATCCCAACAACAAATTTAAAAAAAAAAACTAATCAAAACTTAGTATTGGAGATTTTTAATTTTTCTCTTACAAAACAAAACTAATCAAAAACTATAATACAAAAGAAAAATATTTAGTTGTGAGTTCAACTAAGTCCCCTATTTGAATTTTAGAAACTAATATAGACTATATCAACATCCATACAATATTTTATACCTTTAGTCTTGATTCAAAGAAGAGATATTAGATAACAGCCTTCATTCTCAAACACCGCCAACCTAAACATGCCTCCTAAAACACTTCTTTTACACAATAATCAGACAGTTAGAATTCCTATACACATTAAAAAAGAACACTCCAAATGTGTACTTGAGCATTGAAATTGTATGAGCAAGTTTATTACATTTTAACAAATATAAGGAACACAGCCAATGTCAACAACAATGCTAAAAGCCAAAATATAAATCCAAATGACCTAATATAAGAGTTACACAAATATAAATCCTATAAACCCTTTTAAACTCTTTTCAAGATAGAAAATTTTCTTTTTTGCTTATTCAATTAGTATGAACTTCACCCGTTATTCACCACAATCAGGGAGGATGGATAACTAAAGAACTAATTTTAAAAAAAGAAAGAAACGATTAAGCTATGCACAAATACATTACATCGGTATGAAGAAGAAATCTTTGTTTATCAACCCTTCAAATGCATTCGATCAAAGAGATCCTTTGAACACATCGCCAATTTAGTTCAAAGCAAACACATTAAAAATGAGTGACATATATCCATATGTAAGTGGTGCTTTCTGTGCCTGTTGTTCTATGGTGATCTATCAAAATAGACTAAAATAAAATACCATTAAAATGAATATAAGAGTGTAAAAAATGTATGATTACAAACCTCAATTGACTATCAATTATTGCTTATAGGAACCTCAGCTACGATGGTCTCTGATATCAAATTGGTAAAGTTGAAGTGATTCTTTCAATTGAAACCCATAAGACACTTTGTACAACTGAAGTTTTTATTCTCCATTTTTATTTCCAATCATTTTCTAGCAAAATTACATAAAGTAATAGGATTAGAATTGAATCATTAAATAAAGTAATATGATTAGAATTGAATCACAAATATTAAATAAAGTAATAGGATTATAATTGAATCACAAATACAACGATACTTAATAAACAAATATGTAGTTATTTGAGACCAAAAATAACAAATCATAACCAAATTTTTAGTAAAGTAAATGGAAACTCCCACAAAAGTCAAGCAATGGACTTCAATAATTATCGTAATGTAGTAAGAAAAATTCCAATTAAATCCAAAACCTTCAAGAATTAAATTAAAATTTAAAAAAATAAAATGGGTATAGGCATACTAGATAATAACATGATGCAATAACAACAACCGCCAATAAAGGTAACATGAGCAACCTAATGACTGACATTATTCTAAAACAATAATAATAAGAATGGCAAATTAGAAATTTTTAAAATACAATTTTGCACAGGCAAGCTAGCAAAAAAGAGGCAATAAGATTATTTATAACAAAAATGTATATGAAGAGAAAAAATGTAAAATTGCTGATAAAAAGTGTATTGGCTGAATAAGATTATTTATAACAACAAAAAAGAGGCAAAACCAGTTATACCAAAAAACCAACAGAGAATAAAAATTGTAAAGGAACAAAAAAAGGAAGAGATAGATGAGCATAAGCTGGTATGATTTTTAATAAGAATCATGTCACCCAAGTATCATTTTACCATAATATATGTAAAGAAATTTTACTAATTTACTAATGTATCTTGTAACAGAAAATTACCTAAGCATGTACAGGTAAACATGGGCAAGTTCAAATAAATCAGAACACAAACAATTTTCTCATGTCTCGTGCATGAAACCAAATACATTAGGTATATTCTCCCAACAATATCAATGGTATATTTTCATATGCCAAATGGCAAATGAAAAAATTAATATTCACCACATGAATTTTATAAAAAAAAACTTATGTAATAAATAAAAAAATATGTACATGACCAAAAATAGTGATGTTATCTATAATTAGAACCCGCAAAATAAAAGAGATGAAAGCAACAATAAGTTATAAAAACAAACAATAAACAAAAATCAAATTAGACGGCAAATCTGACGTTTTTAATTGCTATTTTCAAACATAAAGATGATATTAACCATTTTCAAGGTTGGTCAGCTTTGTATTAGTGCGCGTATGTGCAAGGCCACTTTCCAAACCCATGTCAATTTGAATGGTGAGTCAAGCTGTATCTTTTCACCAGAATATAAAACCAGAAGTTAGGGTGATGCTCCATATATTTGTAAGGTACTAAATTAGACTCCCTAGCTCTTTGCAACATGAAATCAAAGTCCATAATTGTGACCGATAAATATTTTTCTTCTTTAAGGGTACATCAAACTATGCAATAGCACAAATTTGAGAGGCACACTTAAAAATACTATACAAAAAAATTTGAACAACATGCTAGTAATAGTGATTCATATTTTAATAAAAGTATAGTACTGTAAAGTAGCAAGACTAATCCTTGGATCAAATTAATGGCATTTATTTTGCCAAGGTGTTCCAACGTCTAATAAATTTGTTCACAAATTTCTTTCTAAACTTTTCTAACATTTGAGTTTTTTGTATTAATATTTCGAGGTATTGAGGGTACACAATCACCTATATCAATTTTTTGATTCTTTATCACATAAATTTCAACTTGCAGATCTTTTTTGGTCCATAGCAAGTAGCATTAAATCTTAATAGAATACTTAACCATAGAAAGAGTATTAAATCATATATCTCAACTTGCATAAGCTTTCACATAGAATACTTAAAACATATATTTCAACTTGCATAAGCTTTCACAATTAATTTAACCATAGCAAGTAGCATTAAATCTTAATAGAATACAAAAGATAAATTAATACCTGTAGATTATACCAATAGAAAATTGAACAAAAAAATTGAAGATCTGGTTTGGTCCCTTTTATTTGCTTTGAGACAACAACCAGTGTGTAGCTTCCAAATATGCAACTCAAAAAGCAATTCCCATCCAGCATTCAATCAAATTATTAGAATGCATAATTCCATGAATAAACTCTGGATAGAACATTACTTGTCCAGGTGTTATGGGCCAAGACACCGCTATGGAAATATAGCTTACTAAAAAATCCTAATAAAAAGTTGAACAAAAAAAATGACCATCTTATTTGGTTCCTTTCATTTTCTTTGAGACAACAACCAATGTATAGCTTCCAAACATGCAACCCAAAAAGCAATTCTCATCCAGCATTCAATCAAATTATTAGAATATAAATGACACTAACCAAAGCATACGGTGGTAGCACATTGAATTCCAATTGACCAATCTAATTTACAAAAAAAAAAAGAACATAATCCTGATAAGTGGCTCGTGCTAAGTAGATTATGCCTCATGCTAAGTATGTAATTCTTGAACAAATCCTGATACTAAGAATAGGAGCAAGTCAGACAGATTGAGAAATAAATAAGAATTTTGATTCCAACTGTAGTGATTAACATTGAAATTTGGGGTTGGCATTGGAAGAATTGACTCATTGGGATCTAATTTCACATGAATTTGAAGGTTAAAATTATACCCCAGAATGTGAAATTATTTGAGCTATCATAGAAAAGCAAACATTAAAGAAATGAAAACAAATCACCCTGAAATCATACTAAATATACAAACAAACTCATCTCAAAATCTGATTACAACACCATAAAATGATTTAATTTACAAATATATCGAAATCTGCTTTAATAAAATACTTCTGTGGATAAAGGAATTTTCTTGCAAAACAGAGAAAGCAAAAGGTAATTTGAATTTACTGACACGGTGTGGAACTATATTGATGTAAAATTATTTAGTCAAAACTACAGTTGAAACAGAAGAACACCCGAGATTGATGAACATTAAAAAAGTGAAGAAATGAAGATCAATCAGAAATTAAGGCTATCCTAATAGAAATCGAAACTGTAAAATAGATAAACTAATAAAATATTGAAACAAATTTCTAACTAAAAATACAAAAACCCTAACTCACCATATTTGGATTCAAGCAACCCAGTTGAAATGAAAACCAAAAACATAACAGGAAACAAAATTAAACAAATCGAACCGTGATTAAGAAGTGGGAATGAGGATCACCGAGTTCGATTTGTTCAACGGTGGTCGACAGTGGTCGAGAGAGAGAGATGAGGGGGATACCTTCAGCCTTCAGGAACTTCACGAACCCGCACAACGGAGAGAGAGAGAGAGAGAGAGAGAGAGAAGGCCTGAAATTGTGGTCGTAGACTCGTAGGGCGTGGGTGTGAGACGATACAGAGAAGGGGGAAGGCCTTTCCCACCGTTGATTCAAGAGGAGTAAACCACAGTGACATTTGCAATGGAGCATAGAAGGGCGGCGGTGAGTTAGAGGTAGGGCGACGTAGAGAGAGATCGAAGAGTGAGAGGGAGAGAGAAGTCATGGTGGGTGAGGTGCGATCGGCGATGTCGAAAAGGTGACGTGCGATCGGTGATGTCGGCGATTTCAGAGAGGCGACGTGCAAGGGAAGCTCAGTGAGGGAAGATTTAGGTCGTGAGATAGAGGAGGCGGAGAGGGACAGTGAGAGAGAAGAGAAGGAGAGGAACGGGAAAGCCCGATCTCGCCGTTTAAAGACAAAGAACGATGTTGAACCGTTGGATCAAATATAAATGTCACACCCTATAAAAAAATTGTAATATAGATAGATAAATTTATATATCATATTACTATTATATAAACATGTTATATTTTGTCAGCATTCAATTATGGTGTACTTTTTAATACCTCTGGATTTTTTTGTGTTAATTTTTATATTTAATAAAAATATATAATATATTTAAAAATAATAATAACAAAATAATAAAATGAGGACTATGTATGTGTTTTTTTTAATGGAATTGAGAAAATTAAACTGCAAATTTTTTTTATAAATTAGACTTTAATTAGATTTAAAAGAAAATATTTTATTAAACTAAACATTTTAAGTGTTTTTATGAAAAATAAATAAAATGAAATAAATTAACATTTTAAAAATCTAATTTATGTTTCTTAATCAAATGAGTATATATACTTAAATATATACATGCGTAACAACAATAATATTTATTTAATTAATTACAATAATTATAACTCATGTAATCGAAAAAGTTTTAAAACCAATTAAAATTTATTTAATCTGAATCATTAAAACTCTTTTAACTATTCACTATATACATATAGACACATGTTAGCTTAAAGTTAAAAGAAAAATCTCATGAAAATTTAGAATTAGAATTATGCGAGGAAGAGGGAAAAAAAACTTCGTCCACGCCGACCAGCATCACTGGCGCCCCCATCGTCGAACTATCTGTCTCTCTGTGTATTTATCTCACTTAAAAGCACGCAATCACCACACCACCACTGACACCTCTATTATTAGGAATCACTATCATCACCGCAAGTGGCGATTGCACTGTGTGTGTTAAACAGTGTGTGTGTATGTGTGGGTGTTGTTCCAAAATGGGGAGTGTTTGGCAAATTACAAATTATTTGTTGTTTTGATAATTAGTATCATAAATATTATTTTAATAATTAGTAACAATAAATTATGTGTCAACATCAACAATTGGAACAATTGTCGTGATAGCAATTTAGTATATGAAATACGTGCCAATTGTCTGCACTGAATTAGTAACTTATTTTTCTTATTATTTTTCTTTTAAAATTTAAAGTTTTATTTCAAATATTTCCAATCCAATTATCTTGGGACAAGTACGAAGTTTTCGAATATTTAATTGTCTCATTAATTACGTATAGTATAACATTTTTGGTCTTGATTTGTTTCAAACAGAATAATTTACTATTAATTATAGATTTTTTTAAAAAGATTCTAGAAGTTCTCAAATAAATGTCCAAGTTGAACTACGAATGTATTATTATTATTTTTTGCTTACTTTTTTATATTATTCAGTTATAATATTTATACAAATAACTTATTATTTTAATCAAATTAATTAATAATATCCTAAAAATAATGATCGTGAACAACACAGTCCACTTAACTAGTATATATAAACACATACATAGATAACTAGTAACGTACCTATTGAGTTTTCAAAAGTATTTTGGTAAATTACACTCATCTCTCTGTGATTTCAAAAATAGTACTAATTTTTTATGAAATTTAATTTTAATATTAATTACATCAAATTATTAAAATTTTCGTTAAAATTTAACGAAAATTGTTCATTTGACCCCAAAATCACCCTTTAAACTTGGCCCGGTGTATTTTAGGATTTATTTTTATACGTGGTATTTTCATTGAAGCGAATGAAAATGAAACAGAAGGAGAAGAAAAGAAAAAAAAAATCATAAACAATAGGGTATATTTGTTCCAAAAACTTGCACGTGGCAAACAAATGATCCATCGGTAAAATAGTTTTGTAAAAATAAACTTTGCGTGTTAAAAAAAATTACTGTATGAAAATCAATATACAGCCCACAAAATATACCTCTTAGTAATTTTTTGTTTTTTTGAAAGGCTTATTATTATTTTTGCTCAAAAAATTTCTTTAAAAATTTATTTATTTATTCTTTTAAAATAATTAATTGAAATTTTTAATATTTTTTATATCTATTTTTTAACAAAAAAATTTAGGGTATATTACACTTATACCCCTCTATTTACGGGTTATATCACTGTCACCCCCTATATTATCTGAAATATCACTCCACCCCTTACTTTTTGAAAATTGTAAAACTTAGGTCCAAATTAATTTTTTGTTAACCGAAAACACAGTTTCAATAGTGTTTTCACTATTTTTTTATTTTTTTAATTATAAAATATTATTTAAAAATTTATAATTAAAAAATAAAAAATTACTAAATACAAAAATAAGTAAAC
>JAOTRH010356428.1:0-25687 GCA_034768845.1 Heliamphora exappendiculata | reverse complement strand
ATAAGCTAAATAAGCAACCTTTAAGCGAGATTTAAGTCAAATACTGTTACTTACTTAAGCAAATAAATGAAAATAAGCAAATAAACAAATAAGTAAATAAGTAAATAAGCCACTTAAAAGTTAGGTAGTCAAACGAACTTACTTATTTATATTTTTACTTATTTTATAATAAACAAAAAAACAAATAAACTATTTACCCAAACTGAGCCATAGTATAAAACCAAATTACGAACCATCGATGAAGCCTGAATCACACTGAATCACAACCCGTGACCAATTCAAGATGTTAAATCCGTGGAACCAATTGAAGAGAATCAAGACCATAACTCCACAGAAGATTCAAACCCCAAGATTTGATAGCCCAAAATTCATCAAATCAATGAACCTACTGTAGCGTCAATCTTCTCACGCCTTTAATGATCATCGAATCGAGAATAATCACAAATCACAACCTTCATCACCGAACCGAGAATAAAAGATTTTTCTCCACCGACTTTGGTTTTTCCGAAGACAATATTACTCCACCAATCGAGACATCGCCGCTCCAACGCCCATCGCTGCTTCACCGAATGGTTTTGTGACGCCGTCATTTTTTTTCATTTCCTTGTATAAATAAAATATTTTTAATCTGTATTGAATGAGATTAAAAATTATATCTTTGCTTTGATCATTTACCATAATTTTGAATTTTAGTCATTTGCTCTGATACTATTTGTTGAGATTTAAGGCATAAATCCTCAAAATATAATATGGTTGGGCAGCAGAAAAAATTCACGTAAGTTACAATCCACAAAAATAAAATAAAAAATAAAAACATTCACAAGAAAAAAACAAGATATACATGGTTCGACTGATTGCCTACTTCCACGAGATAATAAGAAAGAATAATCCACTGTTATCAATAAGGATTACAAGAACTGACCCTACACTATTTGATCTCTAAATTTGAACCTCACTCTAGTGTATCTTAGTCTCTCTTTACATTTTTTGATCTCAACTTGAGCTTTTTTAGCGTGTCCTCACATTCTGTCTAACTCTCTTTAAGTCTTAAAATTTCTGGTGCTTAAACTCTATTTATATAAGTTTCAAAATAATTTTAATTAAAATACAATTAAATAAATTGATTGCCAAAAAATATTACCTACGTGATTCCCATGTAATTTAAGAAATGTAATATCATTTAGTTTATTTATTCTTCAATACCACTAATTGATTTAGAATTTTTAAATTTAATACTCACAAATTTGATATGCCGAAATCACAGTCGAGTCAATTTCAACATTGAGGCACAAAGAGCTTTCAACACATTGGATACTAAGTGGGTTGCAATTTTCTTCAGTGAGTTAATACAATTCCAAAATTAATATTTGAAGCTAAGATTAATCCAACAATCAGGAAAAAATGTTAGCTACTCTTGAAGTATCCTGCAACATTGATATTTTGAATACTCTACAAGAAACAAACACATTAGAACTTGTTGGTTCTGAGAAATTCAACAAAAAGTAGGAAACACAGGGCCTGTTCGGTTCTGTTTTCCGAAAATAGTTTTTGGAGAATTTTGAGTAAGAATTTCGAAAAATTCGTTTGGTAGCAATTTTGAAAAAAAAAATTCAAAAAAAGAGAAAAAATTCGCAGTTCGCTCTTCGTCGTCGCCGTCGCAAACTTTCTTTGCCGTCAAAGTCGCTGTCGAAATTGCCATCGCCGTTGCGAGCTTTCTTCGCCATCAAAGAAAGCTGTCGTCGTCGCCCTTCGCAGATCGTCGTTGATACTCGCTGCCGTTGATTCTCGCCGTCGTGAGCTTTCTTTTGCTACTCGCCGACGGCGGCGTTAGCTCTGGTTCCTCTTTTGCTTCTCGCCGGTGGCGGTGCGAGTCTGGTTCTCTTCTGCTGCTCGTCGCCGTGGTCGTCATTCGTCACCGTGGTCGCGGTACTCGCCTGCGGCGGCGCGAGCTCTGGGTTTGAGTGTCGTCGGCGTTAGGGTTTGGGTTTGGGAGATTTGGGTCTGGATTTGGGTTTGAGTTTAAGTTTCCAAAAATAGCACACCAAATATAATTTTTTTTTTCAAAATATTGAAAATAATTTTTAAATTTATTTTTTAAAAATAATTTTTAAATTACAATTTTAGAAAACATAACCAAACGAAACCATAACAATTTAGAATTAAAAAAAAATAGTGACCCAAGAGCTTGTTGTATTCATAGCGATCGAAAAAAGAAGTAAAAACTTGGAAAATTTGTCGATTCAACAGGAAAAAAAATAATCGCCAGTAGGTATATATCATACAATGGGAGTTTATTTTCACTAAAATTATGGTAAAATTTACTTATTAAAAATTAACTCTTTTCCATCCTTTTCTTACTCGCAAAGTAAAAATTCTTACAACAAAGCTAAGCATGTATTTGGGATAATTTTTACTAAGATTTTTTTTGTCTTTAGTAATATTTGTTTAACGATAACCTCATTGGGTATAGTTTTTAGATTCTTTTCGTCATAAAAAATTTAACAAAAAATAATTTTAAAAAAAAATGTTAAATAAGGCAAAAAAATCACTTGAAGGCTTTTATAAGATATTCATATTTAGTAATATTTTTAACTTTAACATTAACGATTATACTTTTTAGATTAGTTTTATCACAACTGACGGAAAAAATAAAAAATTTAGATCAAAACATAAAAAAATCCAAAAAAAAAAAGAAAAACTACTTTAAAAAAGACTACCCAAACACATGCTAACACATTTAAAAAGAAAAAACAATTAGAAAGAAGCTTTAACAATCACATATCCCTTATTTCAACCTTTAATGAAATGTTTGACTGATGGTTGTAGCCAACAACTCTTTTGCTCTTTCTCTCTCTATATAAAATATACAAAAATACTATAAACTCATAACATGTACGTATAAATTTATCCTCGTTTTGAAATAAATGACTCAGATTAAGGTTGTATCCGATGTGGGTCATATGTAAAGTGAATTTGAATTATTAATTTTGAGTTGTTTATAAATTTATAAATTGTGTTGCCGCATACCACATCAATGAAAAATAAAAAACTTATATAGTATGTAATGAAATAAGCGAGCTACTATTAATAACTTTAGGTTAAGTTTTTGGACCACGTTGTTAAACTTTTTATTTAAGTTATTAAATCAGTGATATACTTAGGTCATTATATAAATATATTTTATAAATTTTTTGTATAAATGTAAAATATAATATAAAATATTCGTACCCCAATTTCCAGCTTGCTTTTTGCATAATGCTCAAAGTAATCATGTTCATATGGTCCACAAAGTGGCACAAAGTCAAGAACGTCTAGAGGTCTTAAAAAATTAAAGAACAAAAACAAACAGAAAACAAAAAATAATGGCATCAATCCCATCGCTTGCTTTTGCACGTCTCTTATCTTGATTTTGACGCATCACGCGAATATGCAAAAGCCAATGCTCTCAATTATGCATTTATGTCGCTAAATGAGAGCCATTTACTATCACAAATTAGGCACGCACTTGATGAACCACGTCACGGGTCTGATATTTTGCTGGAAGATTATTAGGTTATGTACAGTCCGAGTATCATGTAATTTTGTTTAGTAGTAAATAGTAATTGTTGATAAATAAAAATATTGAATTTAAACTAAGCGGGTTACCATTTTATTTTTTACTTAATGAAAATGTATTAATATGACCACACCCAAAGTGTTTTCGGGTATATTAGTAGATGAAAATATTATGGTTTGATATGATGCTTGCCTTTCGTGTTAGAATTGTTTCAATCTTTAAATAAAATTATGCGAGCCTTCAAATTACACGAATCAATGGCTGATCAATCAATTTAGGAAATATGTATATAATAGAGAATGTAAACTTGTTATTTAAAAAATTGTTAAACATGTTAACCTATTTATAAGCAAGTAATACTATTAGTGGTAGGATAAATAATAACATGTTAAGTTAAATGTGTAGTATTAATGTTGAGAGATTTTTAACACGAATTCGATTTGACACAATATGAACACGATAGAGCATGATATGATGCCTACCACGAATAAGATGTTAGCCTAATACACATGGAAAGAATTATGGGGTCAAAACATGAAAGCCAAATATCGACGTTATTTGTCAAACTTTTTCTTTCAGGTTTTAGATTTATATTTTTAAAGATTTTGTGTCATTTTATTTTTCGTAGTTGATGGGTTTCTTTTATGTGCCAAAAATAACATAATTAACATGTTAAGTTTTAGATAAAACTTTATCAAGTTGTATTTGTTTATTTGAGTTGTAATTGATTTAGAAAATAGTTTGAGAGTGACCTATTGAGAAATTGATTCATAATGAAATTAGATTAGGATATCTAATGCCAATGCAGAGTACACTGTCGCAACAGGTTCAGTACTCAAATGATTTGGCGACTGCGAGTTCATTTTTAGTTTTGCGTCAAAGGCATTTTAGAAGTAACAGTCAGTCAGACCACCATAAAATAAGAATCTGTTACCTATTATAACTATTAGAGTTTCTAGACACCTCAATTTGATCTAGTTATATCTTAGGCTTACTCGGACAAGTCCAATGATGAAAAATGTGAAGAAATTACACTAACGTACCTTTGATCGACGAAATCAACTCTCGAATTCTAAACATTTTCTGAAAAATAAAATAGTGATGAAAGGGATGAAAATTTAAGTGAGCTTTGATAACCCGCACATGTAACGCCTAGCCAAGACACTAGGACCTAGGCCTCATTACTAGCAAACCGCAACTCCTTAGGGGTGAACTTGGACTATGTAGCTACTCCGAATCCAAATCAACGTGCTGTTGTTGAAATCAATCAAAGGGGATTTGGTGAATGGGAAGCATGCTTGCTTAGGTATTTTTTGGATTTGAAGATGGCATTTTATTTAGTTAAGGCCACCGCGTCTGTTATGAAATAGTGAAGTATTTGCAAATGGTAAGGGTTTCTATATTTTCAAGTTTGGAAGCACTGAAGTGATTGAAGCCGTATTGGAGAGTGGTGTGTGGAACTTCTCGAGGAAATTGTTGATTCTTCGTAGATGGAGGAAGAGATTGGTTCTCTCTAAAGAAGTTATTTCTGAAATCCCAGTTTATGTTAAAATTCATAATTTTCCAACAGAATACACAATACTTGAGTATGATAGTCAATGGGGTGGGCATTCCCGTGTATCTCAATAAGGTCATAGAATCTATACAAAAGATCTCATATGTAAGAGTTTGTGTGGAGATAGATGCAACTAAACCACTTACACACTTAGTTATTGTGAGGTGCAAAGATGAAGCGATTAAAATATGAGTTAGCTTCCAAGGTTTACTTGCGGTATATTTGGAATGCAAAGCCTTTGGTAATGAGATGAATCGGTGCCCCGAACATGCTAGAAAAGGAGAAGACCTTCTCGAGCAAAGCAGATGGCAACAAGTTTGAATGGGCCAGACTGGACAAAGGGAAAACGATTATTAATGAAGTCGTCGAATTAAGGGAGGTTTAGGATATTCCAATGTCCTCAAATCTAAGCCCTTGTGAAGTGGTTCAAGGAAATAGCTCTAAATATGGAGATAAACAAGTTAGGCCTAAAGGAAATGAGATGGAAGATTTTGAAGAAGAAGGAAATCAAGATGGAACTAAATCGGCGGTGAGGATATCCATGAGGAACCAGAGGAGCCAAGAACCACAGTGTTTTATGTCTGTCCTATATCACATGAAGCCAAAGCATGGGAATGATTGAGCTAAGAAACTTTAATGGACTAGGGACTACGAATGAGCCTTTTACTCTAGTTGCTTTAACCGTGGGTGATTCTGGTAAGGCCACATCTAGGAAAAGGAATTGCAGGCAAAAGATCAAGTAATGTAATGCCCTAGCTTTTGGGCACGTTGAGACATACTTATATGCATTATAGGGGTTATACTAACGTATTCATTCATAATTAATTATTAACTACTATATTTATAGACATAAAGTTCTTCCTAGAGCAACCCATAAAAGATAAATATTACAGTCACCCATTAGAAATTCACCAAAACAATAGGAAAATTCTACTGAAATTGGTAACACAAGATGGGTGACAAAAGGCGCTTCTATATTCTTTGTGCAGTTCCAAAGTCCTCAGGTACCTACTACTCGACCTGTTCCGTAAAATCTTTTGCGTACCGTAATAATTCTTCTCCACCTACAGCACTAACGCTATAAGCCAAAACCCAGAAAAAACTCCAAAATTCTACTAGTCTAACTCCAAACGCAATCCAACTAAGTATCATCATCTCGCAATTAAAATTTTCATATATTCTATAGTTAAGACTTGGCCAAGAATTATAAAGCATGATATCCATTTAGATAAGCAAGACATGCCTGGGATGTATGAGATGTAATATTATGCATAAGCCTAACCTAACAAGAATAGACTTTCTTAGACAAATTGAACACTAAAGCCATCAATCGAACCACATTGTGAATAATAACCATATCGCCCAGTTATATACCGTAATTATTTTATTCAATCACAATGGCGTGAGTTTAGTGCCAACTATAGGCAAAATCTAGAGTACCTACCTCAAAACTCGTGATGCCTTTGCCAATATCAACCCAAAGCCTAAGAATAGATACATCAAAAGCAGGGAATGTGACGCCCCGATTTCCAAAACAATAAACCTATGCGGAAGACAAATAATAGTAAAAGAAAGGGTTTTATTTGGAAAATAAATCTCAACAACATTCCACTTTATACCAAAGGATGCCCAAATGAATAGTCTACGAACCTCCTTTTTAAAACAAACTCAAATTTTTGAATAAGCTAGAAAGTGGGACAAAACATACATTTGAATGAGCAATAACCCCTTTTAACTCAAATACTTAAAAAGAAAACAACATTTTGATATCTTCATATTACATCCGAACCGAGGACCTTAAACCAAAATACAAACCCACGTCATCACATGCATACAAAATATGAATCCATGGCCTTAAGGCCTTACAAACGGGTTACTCCAACCCACATATATATAAAAAATGTACAATCCTATCAAAATTACATAGAAGGTCTCCACGACCGAACTCCACAATCCATGGTATTTCTTCAGTTATCACCTGAAATGCTGTTAAACAACATGAGCCGAGGTTTGTAAGAAAAAGACTAACAATGAACATAGACATGATATGCGATGATGATTATGCGAAATGCAACATGTAGTTTTATAAAAAACTAACCCCATTTTCCATTAAATAAGTCCATTTCACATAACTAATTTTCTTCATACAAGATAACCCATTTCTTAACCATTTATTCTGTTTTATTTTACTCATTTCGGGTTCTAAGACCACAACTCTCACATACGCACACACACATATCTCTATCACATCACATCTCATCCAACTCGTGGTTTACACACTAAGAATCGATGCCGAACGAGCTTATAGACCCATGCCGCACTACAACCGATCAGGCCACGTGAGGCCCGCTAAATGATGGTGCGTTCTATAATTCGCGACGACTAACGCCTTACTTCTTGGTTATTAGCCAATGAATAGATCACCAAATCTGTGTAGTTTTTCGATCTTTCTCTGAGGAGCTATTGAAGCCCAACTTAAATGATCCTTACATCCGAATCGGCCTTTTTTGATTTATTCAATCACAATTCTCAAACATGAGTGTAACCCAACAATGGTTCCTCTCATCAATACCCAACACGAATATGATTAAAAACAATTAAACATATTCTCAAATACGAGTCCAACCCAACAATGGTTCCTTTCGTTAATACCCAACACGAATAGGATAAAATCATGGATTATACACCATTAATTTCATAAATTTCACATATTTCGATTTTAATTAGCTTAAAACCCAACCAACACATGATGATTCTGAAAAACTGATCACATTTTCATGGTTTGTTCAAATCTTCCAATTTTCATTTCATCATTTCACATATCCTTAAATTCATTGATTATATTCATCAATTTCATCATTCAATCCTTTAATCTCATAAACCCCCATTTTTTAATGGATTAACCCCAAAATCAAACCCTAGCATTTCATTTTTCAAATTCAACCATATCTAACCACAACAATAATTTAAAAACATCCTAAATCATTCACGAGTTCATGATTTGTTCAAATCCACCATCGAATCCAAACCTAGGGTTTCAAATATCAATTTCATACTTTCATGTGTGTGTGTGTATATATATATATATTCAAATATATAACTCATATCACTTAGATTTTCAAGAATAGTCATACGTCCTACCTCTTTGAAGCTCAAGCAACTAAAATCAAACCCAAATAAGCTCTAATCAATCAAAATCTCCAACCAAATGGTGAGAAACAAGCTTCCAATTCTAAGCTCAAGCATCCAATGGATATCTATTGGGAGAAAGGCAAGAAATCCACTATAATGGAGTGAGGAATGCTCCAAGAACCGCCAAAATCAACTTATAGAGTTCAATTTTTGGTTTAAAGAGAGAAAAGAGGAAAAAATGTTGAGAAAAGGCCTTAAACCTGACTTTTGAGCTTTTTCTCGACATGGTCCGTCCGGACACCCTTAATCCCATTCGGACACAAAAGAAATAGATCAATTTTTGTCTAAACGCACTTTCCACTACACTGCTGTCCCGAATTTAAACGAGCATCTCTTTCATCCGAACTCCGAATAGGGTCATTCTTGTGTTAAAATTGAAACCCCAAAAATCTACTTTCCAATGGTCTAACCCTATAACAAAATTCATTTTATACAAAAAGTTATGACCAAAATAGTAAAGGTATGTCAATTTTCTTCAGATATTTTTTTGCATATTTTTGGCCGAATTTTCTTTGGAACATTGATTTCTTCATCGAATATGTCAAAACATGTGTTAATTAATCCTTTTAAATTACAAGGGATCGAGTTCCTACATTCTCCCCCATTTAGAAAATTTCATCCCCGAAATTCAACACTAGAACTCGAGTCAACTGCCTTGCCAACAACCGCTCACAATCTCTTCAAGAATGACGTCTCACAACACAAACTTGTTTTTGAAGGATAAACATTCATACCAATCGCTTCTACGAAAAAGGTTTCACTAACATTAAGGTTATCTAAACGTCATCGCACCAAGATCTAACTCACACCACCAAGGTATCGAAACACAAGCCACACCGGACGCGACCAACACAAGAGATCAAACGCATAGCACGAAATTAATCCACAACCAAAATTGGTTTCAAATGCTTTTCACTTTTGCCCATAAGAACTATGATTCGTGTTTGAACTGCCGCAAGCTTGCTCATCCTTATACGAAAATGCACACTATGTACTACTCCCATAAATCCAGACACACGTCGTCAAACCCTGACATTGGTCACAAGGATTCACATGCATCGTACTAAAAATCTTGTTCAAGCTTTCAGGATCAACTGATGACTACAAACTTGGAGCCATATCATATTTCTACGTACGTCAGAAATGCCATCACCAAAGCTGAAGAGATACTCATTCTCGAGCAGAGGTAACAATATTTGGTTCCAGAGAAAGGAACTCACTTAACTCATTGAAAACTTTAAAGAACACATTTTATTCTCGTGATCTGCAAACACTTCATCTAAACCTTCACCCTCTACCAAACCTCAACCAGATCCTCAACTCACATCTCGCGGACATACTAGGTGTCACATCATCGTCAAGGCTAAAACTCCACATCATTGAGATTACCACCCTGGCACCATATCCATTAAGATCAATACAGTCACATGAACTCAACGAGCTACTTTGGCCAATTACGCTATATAGACAACATGTTCCATAGATACATACTTACCTGCACGAATCCCACCACACCATACGTTACATTATCACGCATACACTTAAACCCACATTTTATGATCAACTTTGTGACTCCTTAACGATTACCCAACCTTTTATCAATCGCTACTAATTCCATCTGTCATTAGCCCACACTTATAGCCTATACATCTGACCCTCGTATTCACAATATTCTACACTTGGTTATTAAACTCTAGGTTGTCTTCAACCACTTCGTTCATCAACACATGCACATGCCTCCACGTCCTACCTTTATATATGTACCATACGTATATCCATTCTCCATTCAGATGGTGAGCACACAAATTTTTGTAATTTCTCACCAACACCACTAAACTAAGATCTATCTCTTGTACTTAACAACTTCATCTTACGCATGACCCATCAAGGCACTCAGTCCTCCTAAAACCAAGTACAAAGAGCTATATTGATGGAAAAATAATATCAAAGGAAAATTCCTTGTGACTCACTCCTAAACCACATTCTCTTAATACTCTTTTGCTCGTTTACACTTAACTTGCATCTTTGCCACAAGCGGTAATTGAACACCAACTCTAAGAGAACTAAATAGTTCAATACGCCTAACAAAACGCATCGTTACTCCTAAAAGATTATTAGGAATTCATAGTGTGAACAACTCGGTCACAGAAACCTCTATAAGGATCTTACTCGAACGAGAGCTAAGGGCATCGTCATTCCCATACTAACCAGAACATGTATTACGTAACTATCAAACCACCCTCAATTAATCTTCTCAGCTGTAGGTTTTATACCTCAACACTAACTACTCCTCTATCAACAATATTGAAACTTGGTACTTCAAGTGACATAACTCAGATGCTCATACTTATAGGGTAGAGCAAACAAACCTTCACTGGGAAGCTATGAAGAACCAGACTCACAATCCCACAATCGCGATGATACAGATTCACAAGGCACAACCGAAAGGACCACAAGAGGGCACAAGGTTCATGAAAGTTCCAACTCCTCAAAAAACTGCCAAATCAAGAATCAATCAAGGTCCTAACATTCACATTCAACAAAATAAACAGTTTACACATGATAACTATCCACGACATAGTCTTCTTCGCCTAGAGAAATCAAAAGGTCAACCAGAGACTCTCACACAACACTGTCACATTCTAAGGTAACCATCTAATACTAAGTTCAGGAGGACACTACCCACCTAATCTTAGAATGACCTTGAATATCATAATACAACCGCAGTAAACCCTAGCCACAATGATTATACCACTCGTGGCACTTAGTTCTCAAATACATGCCATACTCATATGTATCAGATATCATTAACTTCCTTACACCCCAAACAACGCATCTCGCGTCTCTCCAAACCTATCACCGGGTATCCACAAAGTCATAACACTACTCGTTCCCATTACACCAAGGTCTCACCTCACAAGGTTGCACTACACAAAATTGACTCCCAAAAGGTAAACAACAGTCCTGTTATAGCCTCGGGCTCACGGCTCATGCAACCCACGAAAAAGAACGTAAGGCACTTAACCGAGAAAGGCCAAAGTTGAGATTTCTCATTTGGAGTTATCCATCACTACCACGACTACACAAACATCTTCAACACTCTCGGGTTTTAGCATAAGGAAGACGGTGTACTGTTTATATCTAAGAAATGTTCACATGCCAACTATAGACCACTCAAACCATTGAGGTACATTATTCACTCTTTACTACTCCATGCTTCACCCCTATAGGTAAGATAACACAACCACATCTAAGCCTCAGACCATGACACAAACAACCACCATCCCCCTGTGGGACATTACACTCGTTGACGTAACATTCTAAAACAATTGATCCAACCACACCCACATCTATCACATGCCTCTTAATTTTCATGCATTTAATAGTGGCAAGGACACTAAAAGTGATCACGTCATCGTGTGAAAAGACCCAACACTACCCACACCTCAAACTCATCTAGGCACACATCCCTGTACTCACCAAGCACAATTTTCAAGCACAACTTCCTAACTATAAAGACACCCCATTCTCTGGGCACGTCAGGACATATGTAACTATAAATAAGGAACATATTCTAGTCGAACATTCATAGATACATAAGATAGTTACTACATCATTAACGGTTCTGAGTTTGTTCAAAATACTTAATAATTACAGTCATCTAGAAAATTTCAACAAAAGTTACAATATGCCCATGAAAACTGAACAAAAGATCCAAAACGTAAACACCCTATGTCTTTAAGCTACGTTATTGGGGTTGACCTGCTCTTGCCACTCTCCCCCTTCTTCGTAGTCTTCTTCCTTAACGAACACGCCTTCTTCAAAGGGTTCTTCTTCTTCACTTGTGGCACGAATGCCATGAGCCAGAGTCTAGAAGCAAATTCCCTAAATTGTCTAACAAACTCATGACAAGATATTCTACAATACATATCATATAATACCCAATGTAAACTTAAGGGGGGCAGAGATATAGGCAATTTATCATTCTCAACAGGCCAAGCACATATAAGAACAATTGTGCAAGTGCGTGATGCAGATGAATGCAAAAAAATTTCCCAAGCCAAGTACTTTCAGGACAATATCATGAATTCCACACTGGGAATTACAGAATAGACTTGATGGCTCTTGATCACCGAACCTATCCTCGCCTCATTGCGAATAGTAAATGTGTGACACCCCGACCCGTTTCATTTTTGGAAATGTTTAAGTGTTGGCAGAAGTAAGAATTAAAGTTTGGTCTTGCTTCTTTAGTTCAAGTTTTTACCCAGTGTTGACCGCTCGAGCGGTGGGTGCACGCTCGAGCGGGCTGGTGGGAGAGAGTGGGCCTGGGAGGTGACCACTCGAGCGGTGGCCGTCCACTCCAACAATGGTATGGCAGAGGCGTATGTCGACAGGGGTCCACTCGAGTGGTGGAGGCCTGGCGTGAAATTCTATAAATATCTAGCATTGGATGATATTTTTGAATCCTTAGCTTCTTGAGTAAGTTTCAGTTTTCTCTACCTTCTCTCTAGATTTTGATGGGCCCAGGACTCAGTTTTTAGCAAGAGGACAGCAGATCCTTGCTACTGGTGCTGGGGACTTAACATCTATTCAGACAGAATCCCATTTTGTCGAGGTTTGATTTTTGAGACGTCGAGCTTTTAGCTCAATGAGGTAGGATTCTAGACCCTACAGTTGTTAAATGGTGTTACATGTAATTATATGTGTTTTTGCTGAGTAAAAAATACATTAAATGTGATTTTCATGTTCAAACCTTGGTTTTTGGGTAAAAAGTGAGTTTTACGCCTTTCTCGATTTATTTCATGATTCGGACGTGTTGATATCTGTGGTTTTCAAAGGGAGGTTTGAAAACTGGGTGCTTTCTAAAAACTGTGGAAAAATGTGTTTTTAGAGGTTTAGAGCTAATCCTCGGGGTTGATTCTCAGTTTTTAAAATATTTTGTTAGAAGCATGTTTTTACCTGCTTATAGATCTCCATGTTGATGGATTGGACCTCTTTTATACATGTGTTGTATAAATTATTTTTGGGTTTTCGTAGTTGAGCTACGGTTAGTTTTTAAATGTTTTTCATAGATGTACCGTGACAGTGGGTATGATGAGTTGGGCTTCTATTGCTCCTTGGTGGAAGTCCAAAAACGTGCGCAGAGTGGGTTCGCTACGGTCCCTCGAGTTAATCCACGTAAACATGGTTTAGATTCTCTTCTATCGTTCGTGGCAATCCGTAAAGAGTAATTGGATGCTTCCTCTAACGGTCGTGAAAATCCGTAAAGAGTCAGTTACCTCCATGAATGGCGTTGGTTGTCTCCGTGAATGGCATCATTGTTGTGACTCCGTATAGAACTTATCATTACTTAGCAGACCATGAGTGGTTTTAGAGTACTGGGCAAGAGTCTATAGTTATTACCTCTATCGGTGTGGCAGAGTCAGTACATAGGATTTCATTTTATCTCTTTCTCCTTGGCAGTGTGGCCCAAGTGGAGCATACTGTTTTATTACTGTGTTATCGTTTTATTTTCCTCGGTTGTGTAATCCGAGTGGAAAAATAGTATTTTATTCCCGACTGTGTGATTCGGGTGAGAAATTAGGGTTTGATTACTCTTTTTTTCCTTTAACTATGGCATGTTATCTGCATGGTAGGTATGCATGGTTTTAAGGGTGAAAACATGGGTTTTATGAGGTAAAATCATTTTGAGGCTCGTGTTGGCCTGATGGAAAATTTGTGATTTTCATAGTGAAAAAACATTTTTGACTCATGTAGTTGAGTATATATGCTTATGATTGCATAACTTACTTTACAGCTTTATAGTCTGTTTTTATTGGAATTTAGCTCACGATGTGAGATTTTGTTGTAAAACTTTTTTCAGGTGAACGTGATCCTGTAGGGTGACCTTGAGGTGCCCGGAGGTGACTGTTGATGATACCTTATTATTTGGTCTTTGTTAAGTAGTTTGTACCTTTTTGTACATGTTTCGTGTTTGAGTATAACATGTTAACCATATGCTTTTCTTATGGCCGTGGATCAATGTATACATGTTTTAATACTTTCGAGAGAACCTTGGATTGGATGTTATTTTCTGTAGTTTCTTACTACGTTTTTCATTGGTTGGTATAATGATTTTCAAATGGGGTTTTCAAAGGGTTTTTGCTTCATTCAACCTGTTGTGCTACAAGGGAGATTTTGGAACGATCTAAGTTTTCTTTATAAAATAAAAGATTTTCTTATCCCAAAATATGTATTTTTCCTTTTTTTAAATCTTGGCTTGTGGGACCGTAATCGTAGTCTTTTGGGCTACTCTTTAAAATTAAATAAACCCTCAAAAGTACATTTTACAAAGGTTTTAGCGTTGTTTTGGCTTTCTAGTTTTGATCCATTTGTGTTGAGAAGGTTTAGTGGATGTTTGTAGGCTTTTCACGTGATCCAAAGTTTGGGGCATGACAACTTGGTATTAGAGATCTGGGTTTCAATACCTCTGAGCTGTGGGAAGAGGGTACATTACCTTATGAGGATGTGTGTGTACTTGGTTGCCTGTGTTTGAAACATAAGCATATTAGCTTGATGTGCATACGTGAGTATAGAGGTTGGACCTTGGGATTAATTAGTTTTGCCTTCGGGCATTTGGATTAATGAACATTGGAGTCAAGTTAGAAACGCGTTTAGCTGATGTGATTTGTAGTAGGAAATCTGAGTAAGTTATCGAAAGTGGCGCGCCATTCTTGTTGGTTCTCCTCGGTATACGTGATGTGTTTGTATAATCGTCGTGGCTATGTATTAGCATGATTATGCTGTAGGTGTTAGAAATAACGTGATAGATCGACCTTAGGTTGTCATGTTTCATGTTTTCTTCATATAACCTGTACACCCTTAGAGACAACGAGACCGTGGTTTGGGTCTTGGATGTGCGATTCGATTGCAGTGGTTACTAAGAGATAGGGTTATGGGTTGAGCATCGATCGCTTGGTATGTTGTGGAACTTGACAGTGAGTTAGGTTTTATTGTGTGGGGTTTGGCTTTGGTTGGTGAATTATTGATGGTCTTCATGAGTAGAGACTCTTCGGAGAGTATGCTACTGGTGGATAGATCTGTGGAACGTGATAATCCCTTTTGGGTAAGGTTGATGTACATAGTTTTGGCCGTCTAATGGATTAGGTACGTCTTGAGCCATACTATGTCATGAGCCGTGTACTCATAATGGAGTATAGACGGGAACATAGTGGATGGGAGCGTGATAATCCTTAACCATGTGTGTGTTGAGATAACAGAACGTGTGGTTCTAGAGATATTCCCTGGTAGTCGGGATGTTGGCAGTAGCCAGGTTAGCATCTGAGGATGTTGCTGGTAGTATGAGTAGTTTGATAACCTTAGACGTGGTATACCTTCTTGAGGTTTGAGAATTGAGTTCCGAGTGAGTGAGCTCAAGGTTAAGGGGACTAGTGTGAGTTACAGATAGGCTAGGGAGAGCACGAGTTGCGACTGTGTTGGAATGTGTAAGGGTTCAGGTTACGATTCTAACATCCAATGACTATCAATTTTTTGGGATTCCTATAGGAATGCAGGTTCATAGTTTGGTCGTTATCTTCGTGATCAAGAGATCGTGTTTGGGAACTGTGCTGGGTGCATGAGGTTTGAAGGGACCGTAGACAGGTTCAAGAGTGTAGTTGGTTAGTGCTAAGACGATGTATCCTGGGTGAGATATGTTTGGAGGTTGTTTGTGTTCCACCTTGGGTTAAGAAATGGGTATGTTATTTGCCCATGGGGACAAAGTGTGGAGTAAAAAGGTTCAGCAATATACCGTGTGATTTGGCTAGCCTGCGTCGATAAGTGGGAAATCGTAGGTTACGATGCTTGTGATCGATGTGTGTTTTGAGAGCGAGAGTGCAGAAGGTGTCTGCATGGTTAAGGGAGTTCTTGGTAACTCCGGATGAAAGGTCATAGGATTGGGTTTCTTTTGTTTGGTGTTGTGCGCTATCTATGTGTGTGGTTAGGTAGTGGGCTCGAGGCCGTGACTTAATTGTGATTTTCCTAGTAGGAGTTAGGGGAGTAAGTGCAACCTTGTGGAGTGGGGTTGTGATGTGATGGAATGTTGATGTGTATCTCCGTGCATGCTTAGTGATGGGCTTGTAATCCCATGAGATGTGTCGTACAAGATATGCTGCTTGATGATGTTCATATGTGCGAATGACACCAAAGAGTTGAGAGCCTGGTGTAGCGAACAGTTTGAGTACTGTGATCGGGTTGACGACCACTATTCGACTGTGGTCGATGCGGTTTCAATGTAAGGTTTACAAAGTTTTTTGGGGGCCTAGTGTTCATGTGTACTAGAAGCACACTGAAGTTGGGTCATGGTTCCTTGTTGACCCTTGTCTTTTCTCTGGACAGAGAGAGAGTTTCTTTGTAGACAGTCATTTGATGTGAGTTATTTCATCTCGGTTGGATGGAGATGCTGGGTTCTTGATTGATTCAGACTTGGTTATGTTATGAGATTGTGAAGATCTCTATGGATTTTGTATTCGGGTTATTATCCTAGAAGTGTACCTTAGGAAACTTGTATCGCCATGTTCAGATGCTGGTGAGGTCGATTCTCCGTGGTTTATACGGATGGTTAACGAGTATGTGTGTTTACCTGTTACGTATGGTTGTGTGCCTTTTATGATGTGGAGTGCCTGTGTGTATGACTTGGGATTTGATTACTCCCACAGTTAGGGACCGTAAGGAATCACATGATTGGGTTTGTATTATCCTGCGATGAAAGACCGTAAGAGAGTACGTGCAAGCGTGGTAAACATGGTAGGTTGTGGTACCAAGTCAGAGTGTGGCTTATGATGTATGGTGGTTAAATCATTTGGAATTGTGTTCCTTGTGAGGCCAGGTTGGTGGACCAGGAATGCTTACGCTTGTCCTTATTAATAAGAAAGTTGGTGTCAATGCATAGAGTTCTTGGTGCAGTGATTAGCAGAAAATCCTTAACCGTTGTATACGGCTTATTTTGCGTTATTTATATGGTTGTCCTTCTAGCTCACGGCAGAGCGGGAATTTAGTCGAAACAGTACGACTGTGATATGCGTATGGTGAGTTTCTAATAGACTTTTGTGAGTTTTGCTTCATGTTCTGTTTGGAGTATTGAACTGTTTAGAGTTCTCAGAGTCGAGGAGTGATTATCGACTGTGGTAGGTGTTGTGCTTTAGCATAACTGTTGTTTGTATGGAAGGTGATCCCGAGAGTAAGGTAAGGTACGAGTTAGAAGGGATTCAATGTTTGAGAAGCCTCGATTGTTGTGGTATGCTCGGACCGATGCGATTGTTGGTTGGGATCGAAAGGGCCGTGATGAGTTCTGGATGTGAGGAAATTGCTAAGTGTAAAATGCAAGTCTTACTTGGTTACTCGACGGACAAGTCTTGCGTTCGAGTATTTAGTTAGTGTGGACTCAAGGGATTGAGGTATGTATTATGAGTTAGAGTTGATGTCAAATAACGGTCATCATATTTTCTTTATCGGACGACGGCATTCATGTTTGATTTGAGGTTGATTTGTAGTCTTGGTAACAGTGATTGGGTAGTGAGACGCTGAGATGTGTAGTGATGTGCATTTGCATGGGAGACATAATTCGGTTTGTGTAGGTTGTTGGGTACCTATGAGATGTCCTATATGCGTGACGTGTTGGGTCAAGTGACTCGATGGAGTCAGGTAACTTGTGGCGGTGATGCTGGATTGGTTTTTGGTTATGTGGAACCTTGTCTGGGACAGTGGTGTAGCACCTAGTGTTTTGCTAGGATAAGAATCGTGGTTTGAGATGGAAGATCTAGTAGAAATGAAGGTTTAAAGGTTTGCTGAGATGCATCCTTTGGTATTCCAGTTGAGCAAGCGAGCTTCACTCTGGGATTGGGTGTTTGTGTTATTGCTAGTGGATGTGTGTTATGTCAACTTTGAGATGACGTTGTTAGCATCAGTAGGGTGATGATGTGGTATCAAAGTCGGTGGACGTTGGGTGAGCGTCAGAACTTGAGTAAAGTTTATGCGCGGGTTGTATACCTTCATGGGATCGGTGCTAAGGTTCGACATCTTGTGTCTAAACTCGCGGGGATAGTCCTTGGTGTCCATTGTGAGGCGTGATTAAGCTAGCTTGTGGTAGTTTCTGTATTCTAAGGTAGAGAGTGGTTTTGGACCTGGTTCCATGATGGGCTGGCCTCTTGTTATGTGTTTGTCGTCGGAATGGCATGTGTTCGGCGAAAGTTCTATTTCAAGGTTTGGCAGTGTGAGTTAGATCTTGATCCGACGCTTCATGGATGTTTCCTGGATGACAGTGATGTCAGTGGAACTTGTAGTGTGGGCAGTTGGTATGGAGATCAAATCTTCAAGTCGTGTTTACCTTGTCTGACGACTGTTGAATTCTTGGTATCCGTTTGTGACTACAGGTTTGGAATTTCAGTTGCTGGGACATTTTTGCTGTTGTACAGTATCGCTAGTTTGCATCAGAGATGGTTGATGATTGATAAGCTGGTGTTTGGCTTGCGTTCAATGTTGAATTTTGAGGATGAAATTCCTTTAAGGGGGGAGAGTTGTGAGACCCCGACCCGTTTCATTTTTGGAAATGCTTAAGTGTTGGCAGAAGTAAGAATTAAAGTTTGGTCTTGCTTCTTTGGTTTATGTTTTTACCCAGCGTTGACCGCTCGAGCGGTGGGTGCGCGCTCGAGCGAGCTGGTGGGCAGAGAGTGGGTCTGGGAGGTGACCACTCGAGTGATGGTATGGTAGAGGATTATGTCGGTAGGGGTCCGTTCGAGCAATGGTTGAGCGCTCGAGCGGTGGAGGCCTGGCACAAAATTCTATAAATATCAAGCCTTGGAAGATATTTTGGAATCCTTAGCTTCTTGAGTAAGTTTTGGTTCTCTCTACCTTCTCTCTAGATTTTAATGGTCTCGGGGCTCAATTTTTAGCAAGCGGACAACAGATCCTTGCTATTGGTGCCGGGAGCTTCACATCTATTCAGATAGAATCCCATTTTATCGAGGTTTGATTTTTGATACATCGAGTTTTTGGCTCAATGAGGTAGGATTCTAGACCCTACTGTTGTTAAAGGGTGTTACGTGCATTTATATGTGTTTTTGCAGGGTAGAAAATACGTTAAATGTGATTTTCATGTTTAAACCTTGGTTTTTGGGTAAAAAGTGGGTTTTACGTCATTCTCAATTTATTTTATGATTCGGACGTGTTGATATCCGTGGTTTTCAAAGGGAGGTTTGAAAATTGAGTGTTTTGTGAAAACTGTGGAAAAACGTATTTTTGAAGCTTTGGAGCTAACCCTCGGGATTGAGTCTCAGCTTTTAAAATGTTTTGTTGGAAACATGTTCTTACCTGCTTATAGATCTCCATGTTGATGGATTGGACCTCTTTTATACATGTGTTGTATAAACTATTTTCGGATTTTCGTAGTTGAGCTACGATTGATTTTTAAATATTTTTCATAGATGACCGTGACAGTGGGTATGATGAGTTGGGCATTTATTGCTCCTTGGCGGAAGTCGAAAAATGTGCACAGAGTGGGTTCGCTACTGTCCCTCGGGTTAATCCCCGTAAATGTGGTTTGGATGCTCTTCCATCGGTCGTTGTAATCCGTAAAGAGTAATTGGATGCTTCCTCCACCGGTCGTGGAAATCTATAAAGAGTCGATTGCCTCCATGAATGGCGTCGGTTACCTCCGTGAATGACAACGTTGGCGTGACTCCGTATAGAACTTGTCATTAATTAGCAAACCATGAGTGATTTTAGAGTAATGGGCAATAGTCTATAGTTGTTACCTCTGTCTGTGTGACAGAGTCGATACATAGGATTTCATTTTATCTCTTTCTCCTTGACGATATGGCCCGAGTGGAGAATTCTATTTTATTACTGTGTTATCGTTTTATTTTCCTCAGTTGTGTGGTCCGAGTGAAAAAATAACGTTTTATTCCTGGTTGTGTGATCTGGGTGACAAATTAGGTTTTGATTACTATTTTTTTCCTTTAACTATGGCATGGTATATGCATGGTAGATATGCATGATTTTAAGGATGAAAACGTTGGTTTTATGAGGTAAAACCATTTTGAGACTCGTGATGGCTTGATGAAAAACTTGTGATTTTCAGGATGGGAAAACCTTTTTGACTCATGTGGTTGAGTCTGTATGCTTATGATTGCATAACCTGCTTTACAGCTTTATAGTTTGTTTCTATTAGACTTAGGCTCACTGTGTGGGATTTTGTTGTAAAACTCTTTTCAGGTGAACGTGGTCCTGTAGGGTGACCTTGAGGTGCTTGGAGGTGGCTGTTGATGAAACCTTGTTATTTTGTCTTTGTTAGGTAGTTTATACCTTTCTGTACATGTTTCATGTTTGAGTATAACATATTTTTAACCATATTCTTTTCTTATAGCTGTGGGTCAATATATGCATGTTTTAATGCTTTTGAGAGAACCTTGGGTTGGTTGTCGTTTCCCGTAGTTTCTTACTACGTTTTTCGTTGGTTGTTGCAATGGTTTTGAAATGAGGTTTTCAAAGGGTTTTTGCTTCATTCAAACTGTTGTGCTACAAGGGAGATTTTGGAACGGTCTAAGTTTTCTTTATAAAATAAAAGATTTTCTTATCCCAAAATATGTATTTTACCTTTTTTTAAAGCTTGGCTTGTGGGACCGTAATTGTAGTCTTTTGGGCTACTCTTTAAAATTAAATAAACCCTCGAAAGTACGTTTTACAAAGGTTTTAGCCTTATTTTGGCTTTCTGGTTTTGAACCCTTTGTGTTAGGACGACTTAGTGGATGTTCGTAGGCTTTTCGCGTGACCCAGAGTTCGTGACGTGACAAAATGCATTGCCAAGCTTTATGCCACAGCTGTTTTACTCAATGGCAACGGCGTGGGAACCGACCTTTATCCAATTTTATTCATCCTTATTCTAGGTTAACCAATCCCACCTTAAGAACAAGGATACTCATTTGGTGTCAACCCAAAGTCTAATTAAAGCAAGTGACAAACCCATGGTGCCTAATTCTCCCCTTTTCAATAAAAAACCTCCAACTTCATTTCCAAATATGACAACTAGGGACGCCCTAGACCCACAACCACTGTATAATGATTTTTCTGTCACCCAACCCAATTTGAAAGATACAAATGGACTTCGATAATCCAAGATGCAATATGTGAATGTTCATGGTGTGGAGCATGCTTCTCGTGTGAAATTAATCATAGCATGGCGTATAAATATGATAGGGCACGTGGTACAACTTGCTAAAGCATCAAATACAAGCATCCGAAACGTAACCATAATTTAAGCAACATAGAATCGAATAATCGGTATAAGTTCATTTCATCAAAAGCATCATTTTCATACACTAATTGCTTAAGAAGTTCATATAAGGTTTGCACATTCAAGTTTTATATGTAACACGTCATTCGAACACTTGGACAATTTTAGATAAAAAGTTCAATTGCTAGTTTTAAAGTTTCAACAGTGTTTTAAAGTACTTAGACATGGATTTAATTTTTAAAATTTTAACACTAATTAGGTAAAAATATTCCCTATAACTTTTATGTTTATCACTAAGGTTAGATCCTAGGGTACGGGGGTCATTTATTTTATTTTAGTAAAAAATCTTCAGCATTTTATAGAGAAAAACACAGAAATTCGGCCTCTATTGGCCACGGTTTGGGGGCATCAATTCAAAGACTTTAGGTCTGATATTTGGTGAGGTTTTAGTTTAAGGTGACCCCTACAACTTTCATGTTTTGTGCTAGGGTAAGTTGTTTGAAATTTTAGCCAATTTATAAAAAGGGTTTAGTCAGCCTAAAAAGTGTATACAAAGTGTGTTGTTAACAGAGAATACTCAAAACTTTTGGGGTATCCTCCGAGTGTATTTTGGGATGATTTTTACTCAGTAATTAGTTTAATATGTTAGCTACACTTTTTATGTTTAGAACTTTTGGAATTGACACACAAAAAGTTAGGTTTTGTGTCTCACAAAAATGTGTGACAGAGAGGTTTGTTAGTCACTGAACCTCAACAGTGACTTTGGGAAGTGTTATGACCTATCAAGACTTCATAGTTTTAGCTCATTGTTTGTGGAAAGAAAGGTAAATATGTTCTTTATAAGTTTTATGTTTTGAACAAAGCTCAGTTCTCACTCTAACTTAGGATTTTTAGGTCTGCAACTCAGAATGGTCAAGATTTGACACTCTTTGGAAAAATAACACATCTGGAGTTTTACTCAACGAAATTACTTCAAACAAATTTTGTAGGAAAGATGACTCAAAACTGTAAATCTAGACACAAAAATTACTTTAAGACCATTTTTCTACATTTAGTTATGGTGTTTTAAAGTTAGTGGCTGAAAGTAGCTAAGCCCAGAAAATTAGGTTACCTAGGGTTTTAGTTGCTTAGTTTGTGTTGTGTGCATCTTTGATGTGTTTTTTTTTTGCATGCATGTATTAAACTTATATAAACCAAAACTTCCAAACATGTTTAAGCCATAAAACTAAAAAATATACATATGCAAGTACATACAAAGCACAATCTTATCCTAGCAATCCACTATTTGCATCTACAACGCCTTTTTTTTGGGTTATTCTTCATTTCTTTTTCTTAGGGTTTTTTATAGAGATGGATTGAGGAGTATCTTGAGGGAAAATATCAGAAGGTTTAGGGGACTTGCTTACCTCTTTTGATGCTACAAGATTGAAGGAGAATAGGACTTAGCTTTAATGCTCATTCCTTTATCCTTCCCTCCTTCCTCTTCCTTCCTTCTTTCTTCTTCTCTATGAGAACGCTTAGATAATTTTTTCTGTAGTCTCTCTCTCACCCTTTCAGCCATACCATATGAAGGAGGAGAGTGCTTGGGGTGTGTTTTTATAATAGAAATTATAATGGAGATTAATTATTGCAAATAGTTTAAAATTTAAATTTTTGTAAATTTCTATTGGTTGAATGAGAGGTGGAGGTTATTTGAGAGAGACATATTCAGACCGTGGCAGCAAGGAAATTCTTCTGGGGCTGTTTGGGGACTAAAAAGCTGATTTTTGTATTTAATTAGGGTTTTAAATTGTATTTTGGTACATTTTTGTGAATATAAATGCATAAAATATTAATTTTATATACCTTTTTAGTATCTAAACCTACTAAAATCTATTATATTAATATATTTATAATTAATCTAGTCTTTCTATGATTTATCATAATTTTGATAGTAATTAATTAAATAAGTGTAGGCTTTTAAGTTAAAATAAACTAGTTTAACTTAAATTGGATTTTTGGCTTATTTATTGTGTAGAGATTTTAAATAATTATTTGTTTATTTTTATTGACCAATATTATTATATTATTATATATATTACTTGTATAAAAAGTATTAGGTCAAAATAATGCTTAATTTATACATTTTTTCTTATTTTTAAACTTAAAAAGGCAAAAAGTAACTTTTTGGTCACAATTTGCTAGGTAGTCGGCCATGCAAGGATAATTTGGTAATTTTTTGTTGTTATTTTCTATTTTATTAATTAATTGTTTATAAATATCTAATTTTAAGTTTTCGTGTGTCAAATTTTAAATTTTTAGAACTTTTTGCTGTACTAGGGGTAAAATGGTCATTTTACCTTAATTATGAGAATTTTTGATTTTTGGTTTAATATTTTATGTTATTTACTCCATTTAAGTTGTTTTGAGATTTTTCTGAGTATTAGGACTTTACCTTTGAGTATTTGGCCGTTTTAGGATTTCTAGTTCAAATTAGGGTTTCGGGTTGAGCTAAGGTTTTTCATTGTTCATGTAGCGACCTAAGTTCTCATTGTCTATCCATCGCTAATACTAGGGTTTGGACTAGATCTCTCCACGGGTAGTTACAGTTCGGGCTGTTACAACTAGGGTTCGAACCGGATTGTTACAGTCTAGGTGGGTACTACTAGGGTTCGGACCGGTGTATTACAATCTACCCCCTTAAATAAATATCGTCTTTGAAATTTCATACGAAAGGGTGTGGATGGTTGCTGTCACGCCCCAAACTCTGGGGCTCGTGAAATACCCAAAAACAACCACACAAGATACCCAACCCGAGAATACACTCTCAAAATAAACCATACATGCATTGTATATAAACGCCAAACGACAACATTACACGGCTCCAACGACCGTAAAACATGTTATAACATATATGTGACAAAACTAGCAAAAAGGAAGACTACGGCTCTTCCACCTCTTCAGCACCTGCAGATCAACCTTCGTGATCGGTACCTGAAGAAAAGCAAATCCCACACCGTGAGCCAAGGCTCAGCAGAAACTAAACAAGCATGCAATATAAACAAAACATGCTAAAAAATCGAAGTGCAGTTTTAAACTCTCTTTCAAGCCTTAAAAATAGTTTCACATGCAAGGAAAAGCGATGATACAAACCATCATTTGACTCTCTCACATGAGCCTTGAAAAACAGTTTGAAAATGGTTTTTAGATCGTGATACACACAACTCTTAAAAATAATTTGAAAACTGGTCTATCCGTCCCATAATGCAATTCATGCAATCCATGTATCTTCTCAGACTTTCACCGAGGGACCGTAGCCCTGACGAATACCTCTTTACGGACTTTAACCGAGGGACCGTAGCCCTGACGAATACATCTTTACGGACTTACACCGAGGGACCGTAGTCCTATTAAACGCTTCTTTACGGGCTTTAACCGAAGGGTCGTAACCCTGTCGTAATCTTCTTGGACTTTTACCAAAGGGTCGTAACCCTAACGTAAATACCATTAGCCAGAGCTAACACAACCATCTATCTCATTCCATACACCTATGCATATCCTAATCAAGAATTAAATGCGTAAACTCACGTACTATCACTACGTATCACAAACTATGCTACATGCTACACACGCGACTCACATAAACCTGCACCCATGCCACATGCACTACATGCATTTGTTCCTCAAATTCCACATCCATATGCCTATCAAACTCAGGGTTTTAAAGCATATACCATATTACACATAATGCCATCGAAAGCCATGTAAATCACATTACATAATCCATGCATGAATAAATTACAGTTATAACATGCATAAGCTCGTTGTAAAAGCACATAGCCACATATAACCACCAAGCCTAGCCCGAAGGCCAACTAAAAACCCAAATCCTTACCTCACGATTTCACAACCCTAGACGCCTTTCCCAAAGGGAACCACGGGCCCAAACACTCAACACATAACAAACACCCACATCTCACTAACTCATCATCACCGAGGATGGCATCAACACAAACACACGAGGCTACACACGACCCCCGAAATCATAACACAACTAACCAAACCCCAAAAGGAATCCACATGTATTTAAATCAAGTAATTCCCATAAATTAATCAATTGAATACCATAGGACACCAA